>BPLS01000657.1:475549-508341 GCA_019656275.1 Rhododendron kiyosumense
AGAGAGAGAGAGAGAGAGAGAGAGAGAGAGAGAGAGAGAGAGAGAGAGAGCGCATTGAACAGAATCAATGGCTAAATTCTCAGCATTTTTCAGTTGCTTCATGCCATCATCTGCGAGGGTCTCAGAAGGCGCCGTGAAGGACAAACCGAAAGAGATTCCGTCGTCAGAGAAAAAGAAAGCAAAAAAATCATCATCCAAATCAGCATCAGGAGCTCCTATTGTTATGTCCTACTTCCCAGTTAATTCAAATCTTTCGCGCTTGTAGCAGAAACTCTTCCGACCGATTCATGAATACAACAGAGGGGTTAAGTTGGGAGGTTGGCTCATTCACGGAGGAGCTGTGAAAAAGTCGGCTTTGTTCGGTTTTCAATTTTGTTTTAGTTTTAGTTTTATTTTCAATTATTACCCTATTTCTTTCTCTAATCATTACTCTATTTATCTAATTATTACTTTCTCATATCTCTCTATCTCTCTCTAATCATTACTCATATCTTCAATCATTACTCTATTTCTCTTTCCATCCACTACCAAAACTAAACTAAATTAAACTAAACTCCCAATCAAACGCTACCGTCGTTTGCGGAGCTGCACGATTTCAGCCGTCCGTTTCGGTATTGGACGGTTCAGATTTTTAAAAAAATGATTCGTTGGAAGCTCGTCGCGCGAATAATTTTTTTAAAATCCAAACTGTCCAATATACTTTGAATGTACGCGATTTGACTCCATAAATGTTTATCCACGGAAAGCTCTGTAATAAAATTTTTCTCATTAAGTTGTACTCGTGTGATCCAACAGGCACTCCACTGTTTTAGATTCCCGTGTGTTATTTTTGTATTTATTGTTCCCGCTTTTATTTTAGTAAATGTACTGTATTGGACAAATCTCAACAGAAAATAGAACTATAGAAGGTTAATTAAGATGTAGTATTAGAGTATTCTGATTCAAGAATGGTTTATTGACTAAACTTAACGATTTGGAACGTTCGTTCTAAGCGTCTCTAGGTAATGAACGGTCCAAAAAATCATATACCGTAACTTTTTAATTGAAACGATGCCTATTTTTGGGGCACAGCCACCCTGCTTTGGTTGGACATTGGTGAGGAGAGAAAAAAAAGTGAATCGTAATCTATCGTATAACAATGTAATTTGTTTTTTTATTTATTTATAATTAGATGTCCGGATCAAATTATACACAAACAACTTTTTTTAGTTTTCCCCTTTGATATTGAAGTAGTCTCTATATGGGGATAAATCAAGTTAGCGATATTATTTGACTCCCCAAGACCGCAACACAAATTGCAAAGAAACAGTAGTATTATATATGTGTGTGCATTTGTATGCGTAGGAAAAAAAAATATAGATTTCGATACATTCAAGCTACCAAATTGTTGATAAAGCTTTACACATATTCTTGTATGCCCATTTTTGGTACGAGACACTAGATTAATATTCTTTGCAAGAGTAACGTTACATGGCATGGTCACAATGCTGAATGCTTACAGGGCTTGTTTGGATGAGGTATTAGGTTTGGAGGTATTATGTAAGAATGGAAAATTGGATGGTAGGAAGTGTAATATAAGAAAGGTGGGTCCACATTAATGTGATGAGAGGATTAAATAATACTTAGTTTGGATGAGGTATAAAATGGGGGGATAAAGTTATTTTGTAGTTGAATAAAAGAGAGAGGGGGTCTTATAAGGGGGGATTCCACATAGCCACCTCCCACCCTAGCCATGTGTAAGCCCCCCTTAGGGATATTGGGGGGTTATGGAGGAGGACGCCGGATAAAGATATCCACCCTAATTTTGGACTTCCAAACCACACCATATGCACGGACCCACGTATTAGGTGGGGGATATCATAATCTCCCTTTACCTTGCCGCTTCCAAACAGGCCCATATTGTGTTGGTGGGAACCATATGATCATCAATCGAGTTGATGAAGTCATATTGACTTTTCTGATTTTTTTTGGTGGTTGTAATTAAAAGGTCAAAATAAGATAAGAAAGATTTTACTTTATCATAAAAAAAGATAAGAAGCTAGAAAAAACATAGTATGAACCAAAGTAGCTCAGGCCTGAGTCATGTTATGCGAACAAATTTATAAAAGAAACAGATGATGACATAGAAGTATCTAAAACCAGTCGATACTTGTCAAAATATCATTATTTTGTGAGTCTAATGTGTATTAGACGGTTAAAAAAATCTTGTTATATTCACTTTAAGACTTTAAGTTAAAAAGATTGGAACGTGATTTTATTTTTTATTTTATTTTGTCTAACCGAGAGTGAAACAAACGGGTCAAATTAAGTAGGCAGAACAGGAACAAGGAAGGAAGCTTCAAAAGGGCGGCATATATACTTGGTCTCTAAGCTAATTTGGTCACTACCACACAGATGGAAACCTCCCCTGTTTCTTCTTTTCCCCTGTCTATAAATAGGCTAAGATCTTGACTATAAGTTCAGATACCACTCATCATCACCCATTAAACAGACAATTTGCCCAATTGTTTGGTCTCTGCTCAGCCTTGTTCACTGCAGCCTTCAAGTAACCATTTTGAGTTTTTATTAGTAATAATTCTGATTAGCATGGCTCTGTTCTCAGCTATTTGCAGTTGCTTCATGCGACGTCGACCGACGTCGTCACAGGTCTCCGAAGATGCCGGCAGACTGCACAAATCCAAAGTGGGTTCCTTAGGGAAACCCGAAAAGCAATCATCTAAATCATCTGGAGCTCCGATTGTGGTGCCCCACTTCCCCGTCAATTTAAATATCTCTCGCTTGTAGTCACAACATTAATTCTTCTTTTTCCCCTTAACCCAATGCATATCAGTCCCACGCTGTGCTGGAGAACCTTATAAAGACGCTAGAGCGAAAGTCGTGTGACCGAGAGTGCATTGAAACAAAAGAGAAGTTGCCTTTAAAAAGGTACCGATCGATGATTCAACCGACGTCGGTAGCCCGGCCAGGAAAATGTGCAAGTTTGAAGCTGAAGCCTGTGAGGAAGTAAAGCAGGGAGATTTCAGATTTGTTCGATCAGGCATCCAAGGGAGATCCAATTCCCTGGTGTTTACTTATGTAATTTTGTGAACATTATGATCATAATTTGTGGGTTGCATTGTATTGTATTCTAGTGAGGTCTACTATAATTCTTTCTTTTGTGGGTTAATACTACAATATGTGTGCCAGTTTATTTGAAGGAATTTCCACTTATATCAATCTTAAGCCTTTTAACAGCATAAAAACAAACTAATTAATAAAAGTTTATTGCTCTCTAGCTACGTCCTAATTTGTATGTCGAGACTCGAGTAGAAATTCCTCTCGTATCGTAAACGAAAACAGAAGGGAAGGTTGCCTGGAAGTAGTTCTTTTTTTCTTTTTCTTTTTCTTTCTTTTTGGTTATATAAACTGGTGCATGGCATAAAAAATTAGAAGTACATAACACGGAGATAATTAAGAAACACCCCAGTAGTCTGTAACAATTGCATGTTAATGCAGTCCGGCATGAAAGGATAAACAAAGAAACTCTCTCCTTGGTCATGATGGGCATTTCTTGCTAATTGTAACTCATGAGCACAATTGTTGATCTCTCTCGTGATGTGGCTAAGCCGCGGCAACCCCAACTGCTGCTGCAGGAGGTCCCTAGCTTACAATCACGAATTGTGCCAATATAAGGTGATGAGAGTTGTTCTTGGCGTTCTGAATGAGTTTTGATCACATTTTTTGCATCTGTTTCAATCACAAACATTGTTGGTGTGCTAGTGAACAGGAGGAGTGGATCCACACAAGGCCTCTAAAGTAAACACCCACTAAATGGAAAAAATACCTATCCGTGATGCCGAGAAGACTTTCATCCTGTGTTTGGATGATAACTTCGAAAATTTTGAAAAGAATTTTTGGAGTAACGATGGAGAGAGAGAAGGGTAATAATTAGAGATTGAGGTAATGAGTTGAGAGATATAGAGAAATAAATGAGAGTAATGATTGGAGATAATAAGAGTGATGATTAGAACAAGGAGTATTTTTTTAGTTGAATTTTTTTTCAAGTTTCATGCTTTGTTTGGTTTGTGATTTGAGTAGTGTTTTTGGATAATGAGTAGAGAGATAAATGAGAGTAATGATTGGAGAGAGAGGTAAAAAGTGGAAAGAGATAGAATGAGAAATGAGAGTAATAATTGAAAAGTTAGAGAGAAAAAATGAAAGTAATTATTGAATTGAAAAATAATTTTTGAGTAGAGTAATGAAGTGAACAAGACGTCAATAAGTCTAGAACCACACCCATCTAAAAAACACTCACACTCCACACATACTTGTGTGATTTGGGTGTAGTTATAGCTAGGGGCGGACGCACGTTAGGGCATGTGGGGTCACGTGTCCCCACACCCTTTAAAAAAATAGTAAAAAAAAGTTAGATATAAATACAAAAAAGTCTCTTATACTAGTACAAACCATTAAGACTTCAATCCCTTGTTTTTTCTTTATTTTTCCAATTTTGATCTACCTCTTTCCTTTATTTTTCTATTTTCATTCTACCTTTTTTTTTTTTTTCTAGTTTTGTTCTACCTCTTTTCTTTATTTCTCCATTTTTGTTCTATCTCCTTTTGTTTTCTTTCCAATTCACAATATTACAAAAATTAAATTACTAATTACCATATCCTTTAGTTTACTTGTCCACCGCGACAGTGAAAAGTGTATTTTCACCAATAAATATTATGAAAATCGGTTGCGGAATAAAATTAGTGATCAATATTTAGTAGTTGAACGATAATTAAGTGGAATACATATAGAAAAATATTTTTTAAGACTGTAAATAATAGGTGCCCCAGTATATAAAATTCTTAGATCCCTCATTAAAGACTTTCACGTGATGAAACACAAAGTCAAGCAGCCGTAAGGAAATTGGAAGTTTTTTTGAACAGAAAGGAAATTGGAAGTTAGTTAAAACAAAGAATAAGGAAACTGGAAGGAATGCTGGTGGAATTTGACTGGTAAAAACAAGAAAGAATTGGTCCTCTAATTAATCAATAAAGAAGAAAACAACCACTCAACCAGTCAAGAAGCAGCCACCTACGTCCAGACCACGGAAAAGACGTGGGCCTTGCTCCCCACGTTCATTTGACTAATCAAATTAATCATGTTGCTTCTCTCTCTCTCTCTCTCTCTCTCTCTCTCTCTCTCTCTCTGTGATCAATCATGTTGCTTCTCTCTCTCTCTCTCTTTATGAATAGAACCAAACTCCCGACTCATTCTTATATCAATTTTATATATATCTCTGCACTCCTTACTCATTCAAGGAAACATTTCCAAGTTAATTTGTTTGAAAGAACAACAGAGAAGCTAGTAAAACAGTACTTACAACGTACAATGGCTTTCTTCTCAGCAATTTTCAGTTGCTTCTTGCCATCATCGCCTTCGCGGGTTTCTGATGATTCCGGAAGCCAAAAAGCCAAGGGTCCTTCCTCGGGAAAAGGAGAAAGAAACCCAAAATCGTCTGGTGCTCCTATCATCGTGTCTTATATCCCCGTTAACTCTTACCTCTCCCGCTTGTAAGCAATTGAAGCGCAGGGAGGAGTTTTGAGTTTTGATCACTTGAACATGTACGTACGATATCGGGCCACCGAACTCTCTGTCCCAAATCTCTGTTCAGCGGTTTTAATTAACTGCATTCCCAAGCACGTAAATGTGTCTTGTCTTTGAAGATTCTTGTTGCATCATTTATGCGATTGGAAGCTTATGAAACTAAGAACAAGAGATTTTAAGTAGTACTCCCCCCGTCCCAGTTTGTTTGTCTTATTGTCGAAAACTGTGTCTTTAAAAAATATACTTATATCTTACATTTTATAATATTTTTTTTTATTTTGAAGATTTTGTATAATAAAACTAATTGAGATCTATCAAACAAGATCCATATTGCATATTAAAAACATTACGAATTGAAAATTATAGCCAATTCTTTGAGAGGTCAAACGCTCTCAAAAAGTCAAAAAGGGGACAAACAAACCGGGACGGAGGGAGTAATAGGAATTCTCCAATCCGAAGGGCGAATGGGCCAACCGTTCCATTGATGAAGTCCTTCTGGATGCTTAAAAATTTACAGAAGTCATTATGTTTCTTTAGGAGTACAATATGTCAACGTAAAGGGGAAGATATTTCATTTACTATCTTCTTATGTGGTTGGAGTTATTTGTGCCAGCTGGGTGCATGTTTAGAGTTTCCGTCGAAGATGTCTGGCATATTGTACTGTACTGATTCAATGTTATATTTGTGAGTTATGTGCAAAGCCGGCTTAGTAAGATCTTCATTCTTTATTTGTTTGATTTTCAAAATTTAGAACTAGTTCATTTTTAGTTACGGATGGGGTTGCCCGATGTCATCCTTTCGGCGACTAAAACACAAGCCTAGTCGCCAAACGTAAACTAACCCCGGCCTAGTTCTAACAGCCCATTTGAATGGAGAGGTTTCCTGAGAAAAGAAAGGAATTGAAATTAAGGGTTTTCTTGGGAAATCCCTCATTTGGATTGAACATTTTGGTAAAAGATGGATAGAAAAGTACACAAAAGAAATATTTTGATTGACCATTCTATTTTCTCGCCCATTCTCACGAAAAATAGTGAGATTTGGTGAGAAATGACTCTCCTTTTTTAACTCTCATTTTCTAACCATCCAAAGGAGCTGTAAAAGTGAGGTAGCAGCACCCAAAGCAGCGGTAGTGGAAGCTAGCTCTCCTTTTTACCTTTTGAATTTGCATTTGGCATCTTTTCTACTATTTTTGTGAGCAGATAATTTGCAATAAAATCTTAGTAGTATAAAACAACTCTTTATTTCTCTAAGTGGCCAAAAAATGGTTGTATATCTATCGTTCTTAACTTCTTATGTTGTGGTCTCCTGACATTGTTGTGGTCCTTAATTAAGGGTGAACAAGCCACGCAACATCAATTCCAATTGTTTACCGGAAAAAAAAAAATCAATTCTAATTATAACAAGTGGACGTATATAGAAACTTTGTATACTAATTCCGGAATTATGAAGTTAATGGTCATACATGCAAAATTTTAGTGGTCCCAAGATTTTTTTTAATGGCTGTAGGAGTCAAACCTGTGAGCTTGGGTGAGTAAACTCCTTAAATTTATCTATGATTGAATCGAATTGCGTAATTGAAAATATTGAGAAGTAAAAAAAGTACCGAGTCACTAGGAAATTAAGTAATTAACTAGAACTTCAATTCTGCTACGAATTGGCCGACATATCATGTTATTGATTGAACACCCAATAAAATTAAATAAATACAAAAAAAAAAGAGAGGAAAATTTGGATTAATGGAGTGAAGCCCAAATTTGTATAGTAAACACCCAAGGATACAATTCGTAAAAATTCACAGGGGAAAAGACATTGTTGGGCGTAAGAATTGGTACTTAAAGCCATCTTACAAAAAATGGGGAAGAAAGAATAATTGAAACCAACAAACAAAGGAATTCAATCCAGAAATTCTATGTTGCTATGGACCCACCAAATGAAAAAACCAATATTCCAAGTTGCTGAAAAAGTCTTTTAGCACGTGATGATACACAAAATCAAGCAATGCATTAAAATAATTGGAAGGAAGCTGACAGGGTGTTTATGATAGTGATTAATTTATGTAGAATAATTTTTTGATTGTCTTTATTCAATTTTTGTTTTTGTGTTTGTTAATATTACGGCAAACTTTTATGTGATATAGTTTCGTCTCGACGAGATGAATCAAAAAAATAAAAAATAATAATTTTATACAAGTATTTTGAAAAATATCTAAAGAAAAGCTCAAAAGGTCAATTTTTGGATTTTTTTGGGATATTTTCCAAAATATTTGTATAAAAGTCATAATTTTTTACTTTTCCGGTTCCTCTTGTCGATGCAAATTCATATTACATAAAAGTTTAGAGTAAAACTAACAAACGCGAAAAAAATTTGAATAAAGACAAAATCAAAAAGTTGTGATGTATAAATTAATCGGTTAGTGGAGTGCTTTTTATATAATCAACTTGCTCTGCAAGCTAATTGACTGGTATACAAAAAAGAATTGTGGTCTTCTAAAGAAGAAAGCAATTGATGAGTCAGAAAGCAGCCATAAGGAATCTGGGCCTTGCTCCTCAAGTTCATTGACTAATCAAATTAATCACGTTGCTTATCCATCTGCCTCTATAATAGAGCTAATTACACTTTACTAATTTCTCATATCAGCCATCTACGCTCTTACTCATATCAAACAGACATTTCCAAGCTCATTTTAGAAGAAAAAAAAGAAGCTAAAACAGTACAATGGTGTCCTTCTCGGCTGTTTTTAGTTGCTTCTTTCCCTCTTCACCGTCACGGGTCTCTGATGATTCTAGTAGCCAAAAAGCAGAGGGGAGTTCCTCGGGAAAACGAGAAGAAAACTCAAAAGTGGCTAGGGCTCCGATTGTCATTTCGTATTTTCCCGTTAACTCTTTCCTCTCCCGCATGTAGCAAATTGAAGTGCATAAATTAATGAGGTTTGGGTTTGACATTCCGAATGGGCGAACGGGCCAACCTGTTGTTCTCCGAGGTGCTTTCGATTGATGAAGTCCTTCCGAGTGCTTAAAAGTTCACATAAGGCATGTTTCTAAGGAGCACAGATCATTTTGTAAAATAAATTGGTATCTACTTGTTCATTCAGCTTCTTATGTGATTGGAACGAGTTGTGATTTGACTATATGTTTTAGAGGGGAATAGCTAGACAGTGTGGTCTGGCAATATACTTCACTGTAATTGTACAATTTCATATTTGAATTCATCAATTGTTTGATTTTCGAAATTTGGGAGTACGTAGTTCATGTTTCTTGGTTAACTCATTTTTTAGTACTTGTGATTGACACTAGCAAGTGGGCCCAACGTACCCTTGTATGCCAAAAAGAAAATTAAAGGATCCACCTACAAACTTTTTCGTACGTAAAATTAACCCTTGTGTTTAAAAATTGATTTTTGTTTATCGGCAAAAAGAATTTGATTTTTACACAAGTATTTTGAGAAATATACAACCAAAAGTTCAAAAAGGAGGTTTTTTGGACTTTAATTTCTTGGATGTTTCAAAAATATTTGTATAAAAGTTATAACCTTTTATTTTACTGATTCTCTCTAGTTGAGACGAACCAATAATATTTAAAAATTTGATGCAAGATGAACAAACGCGAATTTTTTTAAATAAAGATAAAATCAAAAAGTTGGGGTCCATAATTTGTTGGTTAGTCAGACACTTCTGTGCTCATTAATCTATGCACATAGAAGTGCGCTCCTGTCTAAAAGGGCGAAGGGGCCAACTTGACCGTTGATCTCAAAGGGTTCGGTAACGTTGATGGAACCCTTTTGGGTGGTTAAAAGGCAAGTTTCTTTAGGAGTAGTACAACAGATTATGTAGTCAAAATAAAAGGAAGATATATATAGTTCATTTATCTTCTTATACAAGGATGGGATTAGGGGGGGTCTAGTGGCGGCGACCGCCACGACAAGAATTTTAGAAAATGCAATTATTATATGTAAAAAAAATAATTTATGCCCAACTTATATAGTCTCGCCACTATTAGATTTTTTTAGTATACATTTCGCCACTACTAGGGTAAAATCCTAGTTCCGTCCTTGTTCCGTCCTTGTTCTTATAGGTGGTAGAATGATTTGTGAACTTGGTATATGTTCGTAATACAATGTTGCATTTAATTGAATGTGAGTAACTTATTTGCAAAGCCTAATTAGTAATTAAGATCTTCTTGAATTCGTTTGTTTGATCTTTAAACTTTAGAACTAGTTCATGCAAATATTTGCTAACGCCTTTTTTGACTTGTGATTGGCACTAACAAGTCCGCCCAACCCCTTGTTGTATTATAAAAAAGAAAAGAAAAGATAAGAAAATTAATGAATCCATCTATAAACTTTTTTGGTTTTAAAATTAGTAAGAATTAGCAACCCCTAACTATATAGTTGGAATGATTACTCCTTGAGCACTGTCACATGTGCTTCATGTGCTTTAATTACGAGTCTTCTCCATCACGCATTGGTATAAGAGCCACACACTTTGTGATAGAACCCACATCGAGATATTGCGAAAAAAGATTCCTAGATAAGTGGTGCTCTAAGAGCAAAGAATAATTTTCCCTATAGCACTTGAGAATCTTTTACAAAAAAAAAAAGTTGTTATTAATCACTAATAAAAATAGTTTTAGCGCCTCATATAGTAATATACAGAAACCAAAGCACCCATGAGAAAATGAAAGGCAGTTTAGTGGAGGGCGATTATACTTGTTCTCCAAGTCAATTATTTGGTCTCCAAGCTAATTAATTACTCCCTCCGTCCCATAATATTTGGCATTTTTAGGAATGCGTGCCGTTTTTAAATTGTATATATCTTTCAACCATAATATTTTAGGCGATTTTTTGAACTTTGTTTAATAGAACAAATTAAAATCTATCAGACAAGATTCATATTGCTTATAAAAAATATTATAGATTAAAAGATATAGTCAACTTTTTCATGGGGTTGGAATAGTGAAAGTGCCAAACATTATGGGACGGAGGGAGTAGTACACAAATTAATAAGTGGAGAGAAATAGAGAGAGAAATGTTAGAAGTAGGAGGAATTTAGGGAGAATCTAAGGGGAGTTTTTTGAATTGTAAAAAAACCAAGGTATAAAGAATTCAGGTCTTTGACCATCTCCAACATGTACACTATTTACTTTGAAGAGTAAAAAATGATATACTCCCTCCGTCCCATTTTCATTGTCCATTATTTCTTTTTCACTTTTTTGTCTCTTGTTTATATCTTTCAATCTATAATATTTTTCATGATTTTGACATCTTTGTATTATAGAACAAATTGAAATCTATCAAATAAGATCCATATTGCATATTTTTGGAGATTCACATTGAAAGATATAAGCGATTGAAAACTGCACGAATATCAAAAAAGGACAATGAATTTGGGACGGAGGGAGTATTTAACAAACAAGTTTAGCGAATGCAACTATTTTTTTCTTATGATTAGATGTTGAGATCAATATCATCAACTTATGCATATCTCAACTTATTTCGCAAATTTCTATTCATATTTTGAACTAAACCCATGTTATGCACGAAAGAAATCAAATTGCACATGCTTGATCTACATCTCTCTTCTAATTAAGAAAGGGGACGAGGGTGGTAGCCTAGTTAGCATGGGTGATAGGACTTTAGTGCCTTTCCCTCCACGTGCACTCGAGTTTGAGCCCCTGCAGTAGCAAAAAAACATATATGAGTTGGAGGGTCGCGTGGATGGCTCTATGCCAGTTGTGTGCTTAGATGGTACTGTGGTGACAGTCTGTCCTTACGAACAGTAACTATGGCTTGAACCGAATATTCTACAGCAGATTGGGAGCCCCTATGGTCAACCCAAAGAGGGGTTATTACACCGGTCGCCCCCTATTATAAAAAAAAAAAAGGAAAGAAAGGGGACGGAGCGAGGTCTGTTAAAGATGCCCTTTCAATAATGGAAGAGCCATAAGAGCATAAGACCATGGAAGGAATTCCAGCTGGACCTTGCTCCCGAAGTTAATTGACTGATCAAAACAATCCAGCTGGACCTTGCTCCCCAAGTTAATTGACTGATCAAAACAGTCCAGCTGCTATTCCGTTTGACCAAAAATAAATAAAAATCCAGCTTCTTCTTCTTCTTCTTCTTCTTCTCTCTCTCTCTCTCTCACACACACACACACACACACTCTCTAGTCTCTATAAATGGACCTAAACTCTTGACTCATTTCTCACATCCATAGTCATCAGCGCTCTTACTCGTACCAGCAAATATTTCCTAGTTTATTTGAGAAGAAACCAACAAAGAAGCTTAAAAAAAGATACAATGGGCTTCTTCTCCGCAATTGTCTCTTGCTTCTTGCCATCGCCGCCACCGGGGACCGCTGACGATTCCGGAAGCAAAAAGGAGAAGGCTGATCCTTCCTCAGGGAAGGGAGAGAGAAAATCAAAATCATCTCGGGCTCCAATCGTGGTGTCGTACTTCCCCGTTAACTCTCAACCCTCCCGCTTGTAGTTTTTCAAGCCCAGGGAGGAGTTTTGGGTTTTGGAAGCTTGAAAATTTTAACTGCATTGTGACACCGAACTTGCTGAAAATGTCTGAGTGCACTAACTTGGTGCACTGATTCTGACATATTTGTGTCTGGAATCGTTCGATACATACACGTGAACCTCAAAAAACCAAAAATAATGAGGAGCCCACGTGAATCTGCCGGCTCTGGCCGGTGGATCAATTTACGTAAGTAAGTCTATGCATAAATGTAGAGTTGCTCCTATCCAAAAGAGTGAAGGGGTCAACCCGGCCGTTGTTCGATCTCCAGGGTACTTTCGGTTGATGGAGTCCTTTTGGGTGGTTAAAATTTTACACAAGGCAAAGTTCTTTTGAAGTACTGTTTATGGCAAACTAAAGAAGGAGGTAGTTCATTCATCTCTTTTGATGTGGTAGAACGATTTGTGATCTGGGTGTATGTAATTTGTGGAGTAATAATTAACCAGTGAGGTCTGGCATGTTTCTAGTTTTGTATTAATACAATGTTACTATATTTGTGTGTTATTTCCTTGGTGAAGATTTTCACGAATTCATTTGTTTGATTATTGAAATTTAGAGCTAGCTAGCTCATGTTAATTTCTGTTAACGCATTTGCCACTTTTGATTAGTAAACAAGTAACCAAAAATCACAAACGAAGAAAAACCACGAATTATGAACAATTCATATTCTTTACGTACAAGAAAAGTAGAGGCCTAAAGTAGTCTGTAGCTTATTAAGCACCTTTTTTTTTTAAATTATAAGGTGAACAATTGTGCCTAGGGTTAGGCACCCAGTTAAGGTTTTAGACACTGAACTGATCGATCGTAGTGATTCGAAATATTCAAATTTAATTTGAAAAGGTAGTGAACATATATACTGGAGGTGTTTGAACTTGATTCGATTGGCAGACGAGTCGATTTGAAATGAGCGGGAATCTTGTTGAGGCCAGGAAACTTTGTTCATGTAATAGCCTGTTATTTGACCCAAAATCTAGTTCTGACAAGTTTATGCATGTGCGACCCAACATCAATCTTCACTTCTTGTTTTTGTTTTTTCAGTTTGTGTAACATACAAAAAAAATAAAAAAAATCCAACCCTAAATATCTACACACCCAAAAATAATTAAAGAAAATTCGATTTATCTGAGACTGTCATTTGACAGGAAGGATAGTGAAGGAATATACCATGGAATAGAATATATACGTATTTGAAAATAATTTTGTATATTTATAATTAGCAGATACTTTTGAGAAAATCTCTAGCTAGGTCAAGTATCGGAGCCTTTATAAAATTAGATTTCTTGTTTTGTCATACGATTGTTCTTCATAAAATTGAATTTCCACAATTAAATGACTAAACTTGTTTAGAATACTTTGCAATAGAAAAAGGGGCCGGTTCTCCTTACATAAAATTAGACACAAGTTTAATTGGTGTTCCATAGAAATGATCGAAGCCGTTTAATTCATTTAAAATAGGGTTTTAAGAGTTCTCATACAAAATTAACCCATTCCGATATCGATAAGGACTTGATCAATTCATTAGATTTTACCCTATAAAATTTGACCGGAATCAACTGAATGAACCGATTAAGCATTCACTGATATCCGAATAAGTTGATTCTTTAAAAATAAAAAAACCCTTTAAAATACGTTTGGAACAAATTGAACGGCTCTGATCATTTGCGTGTGACTCTAAAATGGGTCACAAAAAAAACTTGTGTCAACTCTTGTGTGAGGGGAACTGACCCCGTAGAACGGTTTCTTGTCATTCTTGTGAATATATATTATGCGTAAAGCAATCATAAGAAATCATAAAATACTTTACTTCTTAACATAATGTAATCGTATCGTAGGCGTACGTGGACTCCGGCCGAGGATCAAAAGAAAAATAGCCGTGGTCTCCAAGCTAATTGACTGACGAATACGAAAGGATCGAACCAGCTGAGCTTAGCTTGCCCGCCAAGTTCATTTACTAATCAAATTTTAATCACATCTCTCTCCGGAGCTAAACTCATGACTTAGTATCCCTTTCTGATCATATAAATCATTTGCGCAAACATTTCCAAGTTTGTTGAGAAAAGAAACAAGCCCGGCACCGAAACAGTACAATGATTTTCTTCTCAGCTATTGTCAGTTGCTTCCTGTCATCTGTGCCGGCACGGGTCTCTGATGATTCCGGCAGGCAGCAGCTAGTTTCCCCAGGAAAAGGAAAAAACAACTCAAAATCATCGGCAGGAGCTCCCATCGTGGTGCCCCATTTTCCCGTTAACTACTCTTTTCTCTCTCGCTTGTAGTAATTGAAGCGCAGCCGTACGTGCAGGGACGAGTTGAGCATTTTTTAATTTAAACGTGTGTATGACATGGGATTCCTTGTACCAAATCTTTGTCCGCGAGTCGATCTCAATGGCACTTGTAAGTTAAGTAGGAGTAATTAGCATGGCATGTTTCATTGAATCGATTAAATGAAACTATTTCTAAAGTCAATTACTTCAATCGATCGCTTTAATAAGATCTACTGTGCGCTTCATTTCTTTGATTTTTCAAAATTAATTTAGCCCTCGTTCATGTTTGTTAATTGAAGAATTTGTGCCCGTTGTATATAACGTGAAAAGTGCTTTCTACTAAGTTTGAATTTCGATGATTTTGAAATTTTGAATTGATTTTAATTTGTAAATCTAACACATGTAACAAAACTCAGCAATAAATGCACCACGGTATTATAATATTTTTTTTTACTTCAGATCCTTCTTCAAAAATTAATCATGACATCTAATTATTACCAACAATATAACTGATCACCAAATTATTCATTCACGAAGCTCAATAATCATCATCCGTGGTATAAGATCATCTCAGAAATAAGTGAAATCTAGACCTAATTGCTAACCCAAATCTTTCTCACTTAAATATAAAATTTGAATACGTTTGAGTATCTGCATAATTCTTAGGCCATCTCGAAACCTTCATCAAGTTCAATTTTGATGGGAAAATGGGTAAAATGTTGCTCCATCCCTCTTATCAAATTCACACCAAATTAAAGGAGCAAATTAAGGGAGAATCAACCAGCATCAATTCCTTTACCAAATTTCCAACGGTACCGGCCATTTCATAAATTCTAAATGCATTTTTTGTCCTCCTTTCCTTAAATTCAACGATAATCTCTATTATGAAACAGAGCAGAATATGTCTGAGCAAACAAATAAAGTAACATTAATGACCGTCCGATCATATTTTATGTTAAGATTGTAGTCGTTAAATCATTTTTTAAAAATTCACCAACAAATCAATTTTTCTATCATCACTCATGACCTCTTTTACAGATCATTTTTAAAAAATTCACCGACAGATCAATTTTGCTATCATCACTCATGACCTCTTTATTCTCAAGAGTTGGAGGCAGCATTCAAATGTAGTCTTGTATGACCAAAATTATGAAAACGTTTCAAATTAGTAACTGACGCTATGTATATTTTTATTTGCATTGGGACCATACACATTTGATGTGCCTTTAGACACTGGCATCTACTAGTATTTTAAATGCCTTAACATCTTCCTTTCCTAAGCAGCCGTTTGGGATAAGGTAAAAATTTAGAAATGATTTGATGAAAATATTGGATAGCCTCCTTATGGGTAATAATAAAAAATTTGGCCAAATTTAAATTTGATGAAAAAAAAAGGTGGGTTGGATATGGCCTTTGAAAGGATCCGGGGTGCTATAGTGCATCCTCCGTGATTGATCCGGTCATCCATATTGAAAATGAACGGCTCGAATTTTTATTCAAATAATTGACGGTTAAGATTTATAGGAGCTTAAATTAAATTCAAACTATCTGTATTGAGATGAACGACCAAATTGATCACACTATACGGTATAGTGCAGCAGCAATCCCATTCCGCCGATTCCGGCCTGGTCTACGCAAAAGAAAGATTACTAGTGAACTGTGAAAGTAACGGAGACGTCTCTCTCGAGGCTTGAAGGACCGGCTCATAAAAACTTCAAACCCAAGGGGGTCCTGTGCAAAACAACTCCCCTGCTTCCTTGGGCGCCACTTCACAGTCTCTTCTCATCAGTGAAGGTTTTATGTACAGAGAAGGAAAATCAAAACCCTCTCCCTCTGGGGTTTCATTCTCTCACTCTACAAACCCTAATCTCTCTCTCTCTCTCTCTCTCTCTCTCTGTGAAAATGTCGGACTACCTACCTCGGGAAACTCTAATCAACATTCTCACCCGCCTGCCCGCCAAAACCCTCCTCCGATTCAGATGCATTTGCAAGTCATGGCTCTCTCTCCTCAGCTCCCCTGGTTTCATCTCCGCCCACCTCCTAACCGCCGCTGCCAAACCCCCCCTCCTCCTCCTCCGCGGCTACTCCCTCACGGGCCTCACCCCGAGGTACAAGGAGCTCTACTCCCTCCGCTCCGATGACGCCGATTTCACCTCCCTCCTCGACCTTCATTGCCCCTTCAACACCAACGCCGCAAACTTCTTCCGTGTTGTCGGATCCTGCAACGGTGTGATTTGCCTCTCCGACGACCTCTTTGGCTACACGTACACCGTTATCCTCTGGAACCCCGCCATTCGAAGGTATTTAGGAAATTAATTTAAACTGAATCTCTTTTCGTTGTCATTTAGCTTCAAGAATTTACGGATAGAACCATATGTTTTCTGACCTTAACACTTGACTACTGGACGATAACCAGCTATTAACCCTGATGGCCCTGATGGCTTATTTATTTACTAGTAGAATACAAAGTTAAGAGAGGGTTGTTTTGTTTATTCAGCTCTAGCTTTATTGTTTATTACTATTGTGGTGGTGATTGTAAGTTCTAGGGGTGCAAACGAGCCGAGCTTGGCTAATTTACTTAACAGGCTTCTTTAAACGAGCCGAGCCTACATAACGATATGAGCTTTTGAGTTTTGAACTCGGCTCGTTTATTAAACGAGCCTAAAACTCGAGCTTGGCTTGTTTACTAAACGAGTTGAGCCAAGCCGAGCTTTAACAAGCCGAACCACGAGCAGGTCAAGAGCAACTCGGTTCGTTTGTAGCCCTAATCGTAACCTAGCTCATTTGTTTTTGGTTTTTACCGTTTTTACTTTTTTCAATTCAAAAATCACTTGATTTGCTTGTTTGCATGACAGTAACCTAGCTTATTTGTTTATTGTGTTGAAATATTTTTGTTGCTTATCTTATCTTATAGGTATAAGCAAATAAGATGGGTAACGAAACGAGAGTCTTGAATCTCGTGGGATAACAAACTCACTCCTACAATTGTCAGCTAATTAACTTATTAAACTTTACAGGTATTTGACCCTTCCTATGCCTAATATCTGCTTTGATGACTACGGACCCTACATGTTCTCTCTTGGGTTCGGGTTTGACCCAAAAACAAATGACCATAAAGTAGTCCGGATAGTGTATCTAGAAGGATCAGGGAGGGTGAAGGGTTGGGTTGTTCCTCCTAAGGTGGAGGTTTACGCTCTCAGCACTGGTGTTTGGAAAACCATAAAGGGTTCTAAAATCGGGTACCATATGGTTGAGGTTTTCTGGTCAAGTGCCTTTGCTAATGGTGGGGTACATTGGATGGCGTATAGTGGTGGAAAGAGCACTGGTTACTGTAATATTGTCCTTGTGTTTGATATGGGTAGTGAGGTGTTTAGGGAGGTTAAGCTGCCGGAAACGTTGGTTGGTGCGTCTCCGCTGGATTTGGCGGTGACAGGTTATAAGGATACTATTTCAATTTTCCAGTATGACAAGCGGGGCCCTTATTGTTGCAAGGGTTTTACAGTGTGGGTTAAGAAAGAGTATGGTGTGGAAGAATCGTGGAGTAAGTTGTTTACTGGCTCTTTGAATGGTGGTGTTTCTACCATATTGGGGTTTAGGAAGAGTGGGGAGGTGGTCGTGGAAAAATGGGACGGTACATTGGTGTCGTGTCAGCCGGGGAAGATTAAGAAGATGAGAATTCGTGGTGGAAAAGAATCGTTCTATTTGGGTACCTATGCAGAGAGCCTGATCTTGCTTGATGAAGGAAAATGTGTCCAAACGGAGGATAATGGGTCTTCCGATGAAGTTGATTCTGAGGGCAATGCTTCTGTGGTGCAATCATTGGAGAAGAACTCACTTATGCACCACCTGTTCGCTGCAACTGCTCTTAATCCCTAGTATCTGTTCTTATTTTTCTTCACATGTTTTTTCACTCACCTACTACGACTATGAGCATCTGAATTGGAATTTTGTTCGGTTAGATATACGCTAATGAATGCATGTGGATCTAGTTTTCTGTGAGTCTGTGACTGTCCATCTGACCTTTTTCACCTTATTTTGGATGATGTTTTGGGTGTTTCACACCCTCGTGTTATGTATGAACCTTTAGTTTTTATCTTAATGCACCATTGTTTACCAAAAAAAAAAGGTACTACTTTCAACACAGCTGGGTCCCATGAGGCCACTCATCTTTAATGCCTATAATGTCTTCTCCAATTAGTTTATATTGCGTTTTCTGTTATCAGACGAGTACTTGTCTTATTTTGATTGAAAGTAGTACGTAAAATGTTTGTGGTTGCATTTGGATTATGGTATATCAATTGCAGTTGTTACTGCAGTACACTAGAAAGTAACAGAAAATCAAAATCTCAGACTGTCTCGGCAATGAATATGGAAATTCATGAAAGTTGGGAAGTTCCCCAAATTAAAATTTCATAGATATAACCGGCTTCACGTATCCTTGTCAGCCACATGTTGGAAATAGAATCGGACACAAACACGGGCAACACTTTCTGAACATGTGTCAAACATGCCTAATATGTGTCTGATTCTTTTAGTAAATTGTTTTGCTTGGATATGTTGTGGACATTCTAGGACACGTTAGGGCCACTATCGGGACACACTCAGCCTAAGGACACATTAGAAGGTAAGAATTGTAATTTCCAAAAATTGGCCCACACTCAAAACTTCTACACGTTAAGCCTAAGGGCCACTATCAGGATAAATTGTTTAGTTTATGAAACTTACAAAGTGATCTTTCTGAAGCTATTGCCTGATAAAAGTTGCACAACATTTCAATCTTCATTTTCATCATTCAAAAAAGGAAGGGAGTTTCCATATACAAGGAAGTAGAGAAGCAAGAACAAGATCGTTCATATGGAATGTAATCGTTTGTGGAGTAATTCTTTTTTATTTTCTATATGCAAGTTCAGTTCACTTAGACTGATAATGATTGGTCCGCTTTGTTTGTTGAGGCACTCTTTGTATCTTTTGACGAGTTATGTATATCTTCAAAATATTACTCCTATGTTTGTGGTTTTGTATCTTTTTTCAATAGAAATAATGATTTTGACTTCTCTATGAATTTTTAAGCTGCGTCTACAATAGAGATGTGTTTTTTTGACATGTTTGTATCTTCATTTTTGAAGCGCAGGGCAGGGTTCATGAACGGCTTTGAATGAGAAAGAAACTGTTTAGGCATGGATTTGGGGATGGGAAACAATCAAACAAAGGTTTTGTTAGTGCCATCTAATTCTTTTTGTTTCTAGATGGGGAGTGCTATGTAACTGATGTCTTCTTAAAGATGTATTCTACAATCTACATTGTGGGCTACTTTCAGTAGCGTAGGGTTCTTAACTTGCCATTTATGCAACCTATATGACATTATCTTGTTGCTGATATGAATATTTCTTGTATGTCATGCATTTCTATTGTAGATGATACATGTGAAGTTGAGGTGATTATGATAGTTCTTGTGAAGTTTCTGTGCTATACTGTTCGGAATTTTTTTTTTTATGAAAACTGAATATAAGTTCTTGTGAAGGTTCGTTTTTTGTGAGTAACAGAGAAATAATTGTTTTTTTGGTAAATGAAATAATTACTACTTGTGACCATCCGCTTTTGTTTCTTTTCCTCTCACTTTTTTCTTGGCTGGCCCTTTACAAATTCGGGATCCAAACACAGCTAACTTATACCACAGGCTCATGCAATGTGCTGTTACTTGTTCCTAGATTGCGACTTGGTATTACTATTTGGGACAATATTGAACTAGCTAGCCAGAAGAAAAAAGTTCAGTGAAAGGTAATATGGTAGAAATAAACACAGAAGATTAGCATTTGAAACGATGGATGTTCCGGGTGATTCGTCCTTGTCTCCGATTGTCCACATAACTGCTGTTTCTATATTGGTAATCAATCTGAGTTCTTCTACATGTTACATATGACCTCAAGCATTTATTCGAAGGAAAATCTTGTTTCAATTCGATGTTACCATCAAATTTTAAACCACAATTACTTTCCAGGGTCCCAAAATGGTGATCAGGGTCATACAGGGGGGTTATGTTGTGGGCCTTGTGGTGGAGACTGGAGAGTTGGAGCAAGCAGTTAGGTTAAGGCTAAAAAGTTGTTCTCGACTTCGACGGGCCAAAATGTCCGGAAAGATGACACTCGCAAGAAACTTGAACCTCTCCCAGAACACAACTTTTTTAGGGTTTAATAGAGCATCACAACCAAGCTCCATATCTCCATTTCTACTTTTCACTATCCATCTTTTCTGAAATTTCATTTTACCCATTTTATCTTTTGATGTCAAATTCTAATACTATCTACACCCCTTGCATTTTTTGTTGCATTTATGTAAAATGTGGATAACATTTATATAATAGATCCGATATTATTAAAAGTGGTATCATTGAAAATATATCGACGATACCTTTGAAATGAAACTAATTTTGAATATGTTTCGAATTCGAAGAATTAAAAACTCTTCATTCTTTATATTCCAATTTTAATTTTTTTTTTTTTGATAGGTGCAATTTTAATTATTCTTAAACAGCTTTTCATTGGGTACCATTTATACCATGCTCGTAATTTTACACTAGTGACCAATATAGTGGGAAGTTCTGAAGGTGTTATGTACACCAAAAATTTGACAAAAGAAAGGGAAGTTTTGGGGGTTAACTTTGGAGGGGAATTGTGGAGATAAAAATGGAGATTTTGGGTTGGAGTTACTGTGAATAGAAAAAATATCTAAATTTTCTTTTTGATTAAATAAGTGTACTTTGGGTCTCCAAAATGGAGACTT
This sequence comes from Rhododendron kiyosumense, assembly GCA_019656275.1. NCBI lineage: Eukaryota > Viridiplantae > Streptophyta > Magnoliopsida > Ericales > Ericaceae > Rhododendron > Rhododendron kiyosumense. The sequence continues at coordinate 496,685 of BPLS01000657.1, forward strand.
GGTAGGACCGTAGGAGATGCTCTTAGAAAGTTTCATTTTAGACTAGTTGTAATTGCGTAATATCAATTTATGTTTGGTGGGGGACAAGATGATAGATAATGTTCACATCCCTCAGCCTCGATTTACTTACAAGTTCAAAACCCACCTCCACCTCCATCTCCACCTCTTCCTCACCACCCTGATTTCACCTCCTCCCACCTCCACCTCCTCCCACCCCATGGGCCTCCCCCAAGGTATGAAGAGCTCTACTCCCTCCGCTCCGATGACGCCGAAGTCACCTCTCTCCTTGACCTCAAATGCCCCTTCAAGATCCCCACAAATGCACTTGTCTAACTATCTACAACTAAATCCGATAGTGCGCACATATCTTATTGAGACAACACGTCCACCTCTGTCATTCATAATCCTACTTTATCAGACCACCTTAAAATTAGGTCGATAAGCAAACATGTTCTCATCTCATGTTTAAGTCAGAAAGATTTAGGCCTCGTTTAGTTGCCAGGAAAGTACAGGAAATGATGGGAAAATCAACTTTCCCATAATTTTTGTATTGTTTAGTTGGCAGGAAAGTAGTGAGAAACTTGTTTTTAAGTTTTCTTGCAAGATTTACGTTCTTGCAAAAGTGATCCGGCCAAAAGCATAGGATTTTGCGTTACGGGAAAAGTTTTCATTGTAGGGTCAAAATAATTTGCGGGTAAGAAAAAAAGTGAATGACTCCAATATCAAAAAAATACGAATTAGGTTTTTAGAAAGATACTTTGAGATTTACGTAAGCAACAATAATTTCAACTAATCAAGCATGGTTGTTTAATAGTTATTTATTTAGTTATCATCTATTTATTTTTTAAACTTTATTTGTACGGTTGGTTAATAGAGAATGTCAATTTAAATGAGAAATTTGCATGAACATTTAGAGTATAGCAAATTGAATAGAGAATTACAAGTCAATTTTTTTAATTCATGTTAAGGCTTTGCATTAGATAAAATACATTTTCCGTATGTGTAAATTTTTGAAATATGATAGCCTATTATTTAGCTCTCAAAATTAATTTTATTTGAAATTAGCCATGGGAATAAAAATAAAGAAGTTTCTCATGAATGTCTTTTCCTGGCAAATGAACACTAAACTTTAGTTTTCCAACAAAAAAATTATCAAATGAACACTCATAGGAAAATAGATTTCTTTTTTCTTTACTTCATTTTACTTGACTTTTCCTTAGAATAATTTTTCGATATAACATTCCTAACAATTGAACGGAGCCTTAACGTCACGTATTTTCCAAGACAGTCTTAATTCTGCGGGATGATGATGATTATCGAGTTTGGCCCATCAGATATTTCCCAAGTTAAAAAGGCCCAACATTTCTACCCATTTAGGTTCAAATTGCACAAGGCCCACCCCATAGCCGCCTCCTGCCCTCTACCGCCGCTTCCTTGGTTGCACTTGTCCTTCCATGGCCCCCAAAAGCCACCATCTCAGTGATCTCACCCCCCCAAAATTCAAAAAGACGGGTCCAACTCTCTCTCTCTGTATCTGCCTCATTCTATGGGGTCTATACATAAGCACAAACACACGGGCCTCAAAAAATTTAACTGCATATCATCACTGTCTCTAATCTAGAACTTGTGAATTGACATGGCCGTTGTCAGTAAGCTTCTTTCCATTTCTTCTCATTCACCCCACTTCAGGAAACCCAGAAGTTCTTTCACCTTCAACCCAGTCTCTTCAGCCTCACCCTTCACCGAAAAACACTCAATCGAGCGCTACAGAAGAGAATCCACCTGGCTGTCCACGAACCAGCTAAACCGACCCGTTTCTTTCCCACCCGATTCGGACCCATCATCAATCCGGGAGCAAGACATAGCCCTGCAGCTGCCGGAGCTGAAGAGGCTGCTGGAGGTCTTGAGAGAGAAGAGAGAGATTGGCGGAGAGAGAGGGAGGGGACCCGGGAACGTGTTCTTGGTCGGGACCGGACCCGGTGACGCGGAACTGTTGACGGTGAAGGCTGTGAGAGTGATTGGGAGTGCGGATTTGTTGTTGTACGATCGGTTGGTGTCTAATGAGGTGTTGGATTTGGTGGGTCCGGAGGCTAGGCTTCTATATGTGGGCAAGACTGCTGGGTACCATAGCCGAACCCAGGTCAGTGTACGTTACTGGTTAAAAGGTTTTATTTTGAGTTTCAAGTATGGGTCTTTGGAGGGTTTGTTTGTTTGTTTGTCTAGATTTTTCCGTAGAAGGTTAACAAAAATGGAAACTTGATTATAAGTGTCAGGATCATAACTAAAATAGAAATGATACAAAATGTCAATATTTTCTACCTTGATCATCTCTGTGCTCAATCCAATCTGTCATTTGCCTCCCACTCTTCAAATCAATCCCCTTCGAAAACCCACCAACAGAAGCGAAAGAAACAACAGAATCAACATCAATACCAACATGATTACCATTTATATCGCCAACATTCGGGGTCAAGCATTGTGTTGAACTCCACAGCCACATACGTAAAATCTTGCCCATTGGCTACATCCATTGACCCATACGAAAAACAATCCATTTTCGAAGTGATCAAGAATGTAAATCCTTCTCCGAATGGGCAGAAAGGGGCACAAGGATGGGTGATAGTGAACGAGAATTGGGTGGAGAAATAGGTTGACTGTATTTTGCATGCTTTTTCATGTATTTCGACTGTGGTTTGCTTCATTTCATACTTGGGGTTCTGATATTTGGGAGGTGTTAAAAGTGTTGAGCTTTACTGCCTTACTGCAATCAGTTTGTCCCCAATCATTGATTTGAGCTTTACTTTAATCTTGAGTGAGGGGATGAGGAAGATACGATAAACGAGTGATTGCTGAATTACTAGTTCTTTTTGGAAACTAAAGAAAAAGGGGAAGTAAGAAATTGGAATGTTATGTTGCAAAAATCAATTTACTACAACCCTGTTTAGTAAAGAATTAAGGGAATAGAGAAAAATAAAGAGAAATGAATGACTCGCTATAGCGTCCACGGAGCCAGTAAGGAGTATTCAACTATGAGTTTAATCATTTTTAGTTCCCTTCATCGTATTAGCTATCATAGGAGTGTCTTTGAGTTCTGTGATTTTCTTTTATATTGTTCCCTTCATCGTGTTAACTATCAAAGGATTATCATTTGATGGCAAATCTTTTGTGGGGATTATATGCAGGAAGAGATCCATGAATTGCTTTTGAGTTTTGCAGAAGCAGGGGCTACTGTTGTAAGACTTAAAGGAGGGGATCCGCTGGTTAGTGTTTTCTTAGGAAAAGAAGTACAGTAACAAATGTCAATGAAATTATCTTCGACTTGTTATGATATGTTGCTTACCTGATGAATATTGGTTGGTAGGTGTTTGGAAGGGGTGGGGAGGAGATGGATTTCCTGCAACATCAGGGAATTCAAGTGCAAGTCATTCCAGGTATCTCCAAGTCTTCCTCGTCCCTGATTAACTCAATTATAGTAGTTTTGACATAAAAGTATAATGCTTTTGAGTTCCTTTTACTGGCATTCTTTCTAGACATACCCCTTTATCGTTCTCTTTGAGAAGATTACTTCACCCTGCCCTGGATGAAGTAGCAGTTTATCAAATTTGAAGTCTACCAAAGATTCAAAGACAAGCAAACTATGGGCAAATGAATTTCTGTTTTGAAGATCAATGAAAGCAAACTAGAATGAGGAAGTTGTGTTAATAAATGTGGGAGCCTCTCTGATAGAGTTCAAGTTATTGTTGTTTCAATGACATCCGCTATGCAATTATATGCAGTACAATGCTTTCCTGAAAAGCCTTGTGGACTTCCTTTCTGTATTTGAAAAAAATGCACATTGCCTGCTCAGCAGCACTCTATATTGTGAAGGAGGGATTTCTATACTAAAGTTTATCAAAGCCTTCCACATTTAAAGAATTCTATGTATTAAGAGTATATAGATGAATTTGTTTGAACTTCCACCCCACTTGTAAAATAACCTGTGTTTGCATGAGGTGGCCCAAATACTGGCGACCTAGCTGTTTACTCTTCTGACCTACATATTACTCCTATTGTTTTTCTGTAACCAATTAAGTAAGGCCTCTTCTGCTTGGGTAAATATTCTTAGCAACACATGAAGAGGTTATGCGTGAAGTAGAGGATTACCTCAGTGTTGATAGTGTTCTGACTGTTAGGTTCATTGGTTTGTAGGTATTACTGCTGCTTCTGGAATAGCAGCAGAGCTGGGGATTCCATTAACTCATCGTGGTGTTGCAAATAGTGTAAGATTTCTTACCGGCCACTCAAGGAAAGGAGGAACGGACCCCCTGTTTGTAGTGGAGAATGCAGCTGACCCTGATTCGACCTTGGTGGTTTATATGGGCTTGTCAACTCTTCCTTGTCTTGCTGTGAAGTTGATAAATCATGGTCTGCCACCCGATACACCAGCTGCTGCAGTTGAGCGAGGGACCACACCTCAACAACGCATGGTACATTAGCATTGCCTAGACCTTATTTTGGCCTCATTTGTTTGATTCCTTCATTCAAGCTCATGATCACTTGTCAAAGACCACTTATTTGAGATTAGTAAAGACAAAATTGATGTGAAAGTTGAAACTATTATGTTACATTTCACTAGCATGGCTGCAGCCATGTAGATTGCAGCCTGCCAAAAAAAGGTTTGGTGCCTCTAGCAACATCAGAAATTGAACTTTTTTGGTAGAGGTTTTGGAAAAAAACTGAAAATTACCTAGGAACTGTGGTTTTGTTTTGAAAAGTCGAGTCCTGAACCTGTAAGTGAAGCAACTCAACGGAGCAACAACTAGTACCATAGAGAAGGGCCATAAACTAGAATCTTGACCAATTTGAAAGACCATTTAATGTAGTTAAAATAACTGAATTTAGTTTGTCCGATCAATTCCGGGAAACTCGATGGAATATGCTGAAAAAAGATACCAAAGAATCTGTTTAGACTTGATCCTTTACTACTGAATTATGTTTACCATCCAACAGCATAACACATGAGCGGTGGGTTGCTCTCAAAATTCAAGGTGTCAGTGAAATTTGATGAGATACACTTTTTTCTTTATGTTCACTGGTTCATTTCAAGGTGGCATGCAAACCACCTGGCTTTGTATTCTCAAATCTTTGTATTCCTCCTCAAGGTATAAGGTGGAACCACGCTCTTAAAAAATGAAGGTCTAGGAACATGAGTGTGTGCTTGTGCATTACTATTCCTGAGTTTTTTCAAGTGAACGACTTATTGCAATTGCCTTCCCAATTTCGCAGGTTCTTGCTGAACTGAAAGATCTTGCCGACGAAATTGCATTAGCTGAATTAGTATCACCTACTCTAATCATCATCGGGAAAGTTGTTTCACTTTCACCATTCTGGCCCCACTCCTCCAAAGAGGCACAAGCCTTGGTGGAGGCAAGATAACATGTTGCCATGGATTCTGAATGTTGTCTCGAATTTTCCTGCCAGATCATTAACCTGGCTGCTTTCACTGAATGGGAATTGGTTTTGGAGCATTGGTTGCTGTGCTTCAGGGTCGCATGTTATTTGTTTCAATAATTTGGATCGAGAATATGATGAAATTGATCTACAAAGAGCATTGGAACTTTTGCTGCGTCTCTGCTTGTTGAAGTTGTGCTAAGATTGTGAAAAGCTCTCTGAGATTCTCATTGACTGCTCATGGCAGAAAGCAAGATTGGCCATTGACCGCTCATGGCAGAATGAATTCGATACTTCAGACGGAGTATGTATTATCAAAATGAGTAGGACAAGGTTTTCTGATAAGTCATAATGTGAGCATCACCTTGTAACGCTGATGGCATCTGAATTTTGGCAATTTCTTCCAAGGAATTTGATTGTTTTTGGCATCTGTTTGTGAATGAGTGGGAGTTGATGGTTGAAATGATGGAGTTTTGTGCCTGTATGAATGGTTTGAGATCTATCAAATTTGGTAGATGGACCTTGTCACAATGCAAAAAACTACCGTCAGTGTAGACTCGTTATGCATTTCAGTCTCTTTGGAAGTCGTGTGATGCTTTCTTCTTCAAATTGGCTGCAAAATTTTGTGACCCTGGACTCATCTGAATCCATGAAGGGAAATGCAAGTGAAATATGCGTAATGCCTAACAAATGTTATTATAGATTTATGAGCCTAGAGAAACAAGATTTCAATGGAAATAAACCTCTATATTTTTGTACATTTATTGATCAGCTTTATCTTACATAGTTACAATACAAAGAATGAATTGAATTAAAAAAGAAAAAAGAAAAACGTAGCCCCTCTACTGTTGAAGGAAGCAAATATTGAAGTCTATCCTTCGCTGTGTTATAACCCAAAAGAGCAAAGTTCATTTTGACCCCCTGTGGTTATCGTCATGTGCAGATACCCCCCTCATGGTTCAAAATTGACAATATAACCTACCTGTGGTTTTGAAAATGTGCGGATAGATAGACCCCCTGTTGTCATATTTTCCATCCAAATTAACGGAAACAACATTAAAAGACCGATATACCCTCATCATGTCACTTGATTCTTCTTATTTTTTAATTCTAACCACACCATCCCTTATATCAAAAATTGAATCCAAACTGTTGATATGGTAAATTTTGACGAATACTACATTGATGCCAAAATTCAAGTCAATCAAAAAAAGAAAAGCTCATGGTCGAATCGATTTTGTTATGAAATTAAAATTTCAAATTTGAATTTACTAAAAATTAGATTACTGGGTTATTGATGCCTGATCGAGATGATTTTTTACAGAGATACTCTATCCTTTATTTAAGACACTATGAATGACTCAGATTACATTCTAGAGGCGAGTGAGATACACCTTTGTTAATATAGATGGAAAACATGACGGCAGGGGGTCAATTCGCACATTTTCAAAACCACAAGTACGTTATGTGGTCAATTTTAAACCATGAGGGGGGTATCCGCACATGGTAATAACCACATAGGGTGAAAGTGGACTTTGCTCAACCCAAAAAAGTGCCCTTCTCTCCCATCTCTGTATCTGTACATTAGAAAGTGGACCCTTGTATTCAACCATGACAACCGAAATTACTCGCACTTAGTACTCATTTCCAAACCGGACCTCTTGGCCTCTTGAAATATTGCCCCTGAACTCTTGTTATAGAACGATTTCAGCGTGAAAATCCAGCACATTATTCACTTGGTATGGATCATATGTAGGCTTTCTGCACAGGAAATCATGAGGAGGTGTGGAAATTTGTGTCGTTGCACATGCATTCAGGGACTGGATATTTTGTAACAGCTCTTCCGGATTTGCTGGTTCTAAATTCCGGCTGCCCTAAAGAATCTCGGTGCAAACCCATGATAATCTGGTTAAACTCTGCTTCCAGAAGAGAATCATTTAGGAAGTAGGGGAGCAAGAGTCTTTTGTTTGGCGTGATATACTTCTTGTGCCCTGCATAGGCCCTGTGTCCCTGTATCACCAAGAAAATTTAAGCTGTTAGAACTACAGGTTTGGAATCCTAACACCAGAGCGGCGTATGCTTCATTAGACGCACCTTAACGAATTGGTGATGGTGGTAATACCTGAAGTGCATGACCCATGTTTCCACCGTGAGATGGCATGAACACATCGCTATTCTCCGCGACTATGTAATCAATCGCAGCCATAAATGATGCCTTGCTTGCAAATGGCTCGAGCTCCCCGGGCAAGGCAAGGTCTTCCTTGTTGTACAAATTTGGAAATTCTCCAATAAGTGGTAGCAAAGCTTCTTTCCCTCCCAACGGATTCCCACCAGCCCAATAAATTCTTGCATTCTTCGGAGCTCCTAATGCTTTAAGCAGCCTAAAACATCAAATGAGTAGTTTTCTTTCATGACAACATGTTTTCAAGAAATAGTTTCGAAATTCGTAATTGGGCACAAAGAATGAAAATTTACCGTGTAACCTCTAGAGCGTTTAATGGGCAAAGACCCGCAAGCTTTCTCTCATGATAAGTCATGTTTAATTTTGAAGTTAAGAGCCAAGGCCGCAGTTTTCTCTCGTTGGTAATCATCTTGTCGTACTCGTGAGTCCAACCGGGAAGACAGCCGGTCCTCACCCATACGTCCTTCTCCATCCGTAGGTGAAGAGCAAGATAAGGTCCCTTACTCCTCATTCTCTCCGTGATCTTATTACCAAGTTCAAGGATTGGTGCGGTGAACTTCAGTGCATGAAATGCCACCTACAGCCAAGCAAGCAGGAAGGGTTAGATGAAGAGCTTCTACATCTAAATCCAAATGCAAATACTGAAGTACAGACACAAAAGAAAACAGGAAAGTCCTCAAGATTCATTTTGAAGACTGTTAACAATACTTATAGGCGAGTTATTGAGATCGGGTTAAGTAGGGCTGATGATGGACCGGAGTAGTACCTTGCAACGAAGCTTTTGAAGATCGGAAGGGAGATCTTTAGAAAGCTTTGACTCCAAACCACGAAGGAGAGCAACGCCGCCCCTCGTAAACTGCAGAACCAACCAACAAAAAACAGTACAAATAAGATCTTTTCTTCTTGGCCTTCGTTCTTGACCATATTGTGCTGAAAGCTTTCCAAATTCCAAGCTAGTAAAATATACTAGTGCAAACGACTTTGAACACTTCCTTCGGTTGAATTTTTCATAACCTCTAGATACTGAATATTAGTCACAATTGACTCATAAGAGGCCCATGCATACAAATACTAACATTAGTTAGTATGAGAAGAAATAAAGGTAAATTGTGTAGGAGGATATACTATAAGGGTTTTGTCATGATAAGGACATAAATATTTTTCACTAAAATGTAAAGGACATTCTGTCCAATATTTACAAATAACCCCTCCCAAAGTTGATCGGCGTTGACCAGCATAGACCAAGGTTGACCGGCGTTTGACTGGCGTTGACCAAAGTTGACCAGCGTTGACCAAGGTTGACCGGCGTTGACTGATGTTGACCAAGGTTGACCAGCGTTGAAAGAGCCTAAAACCTTAGGGTATCTTATGAAAGTGCCTAAAATATTAGGGTACCCTATATATGAAAGTGTCTAAAACCCTAAGGTACCCTATGAAAGTGCCTAAACCGCTAAAACCCTTTAATAGGAAAATGAATCCTAAAACCCTATAAAAGTGCCTAAAATCCTAGGATATCCAATGAAAGTGTCTAAAATTTTAGAGTACCCTATATATGAAAGTGCCTAAAACCCTAGGGTACCCTATGAAAGTGCCTAAACCGCTAAAACCCTATAATAGGAAAATGAACCCTAAAACCCTATAAAAGTGCCTAAAATCTTAGGATACCCTATGAAAGTGCCTAAAATTCTATGGTATCCTATGAAAATGCAACAAGATCGAAAAACACGAAAAAGACATTTTGTGTTAGCCAAACAAGGCCCTTGTCTCATTTAAGACCATTTAAATGAAAAAAGACATTTTTTGTGTTAGCCAAACAAGGCTCTTGTCGCATTAAAGGCAATTTGGTCTTTTCACGGACCTTAAACTCTAAAATATTTTTATTAATGGACTTTACATATCATTGAAACTTAAGCTGGATTAAATCTACTTTGGAACCTCTTCTTTTGGATTTTAGACCAATTTGCTGAAGAAATAAAGGGAAGAGATTTTTCAGCCAAATAAGAAATAGTGCCAAATGATGGGGCCACAACACAAACTAAAGCCGTCTTGATAAATGATACTAATTCAAACTTTCAATTTCTCTATAAACATAGTGCTGCTTTAGAACATGTATCAGAATGCATCAAAACAGCCAAGCGTTCCGTTTTCTGGACTTTCTCTACTTCTTGTAATACTATCCCAATCACCAAGTCAACCTGCAGAAGCTAAATAAGGAACTCCTGGATTGCAGATAAAGGGCAATATTTTGTACCAATTTAGCGTAATTTGAGCGGATCCATTGAGGAGTGACATTAACCGGCGTCCGTCCGTCCACCATTGGCCTAGACGTCAAATGTGTGGATGGAAGTGAAGAAACTATTCGCACGTCATTGGCAAGAACTTTCTTGAAGTGGTCCAAATCAAATATATCAGAAAATTCACTGCACCCGTAGAGAAGAAAAAACAAAAACAAAATGTCAGTCTCCTAACTCATCAAAAATAAAAAAAATAGTAAAAAAATTGTCAGTCTCCTCCCAAATGCAATAAACAGAAACAAATTAATTGCAGTTGACCAAAAAATACACATACTGATTGTTCTTTAATGAAACCAAAAACCACTTCCATCCATGAAATTTTCCATTGGAAGTAACTATACAAATAAGTGGTCTCTTTCTTTTCTTTTTTTTTCTTTTTGCCAGATAATAGGACGCTAATATGTTAGTCAAGTTAAATTACTGCAAGGGGTATCGACACTGTTCCATCATCTCAAACCAACACCCACGTACTGGTACACGATCAACTGAACTAGAAGCCCCGACCAAATAACGGATCTCATTATCAACATAAATGGGTGTTTTGAAGATTAACACAAAATGGCAACAGATTGATTAGCTTTGCCCAGTAAAACAGTAGTTACAAATTTAAAACAAATTTTAACCGATGGAAACCAAATAGGTGTCCTAGAAACTAATAACCAATAATAGATTTCAGAACAATAGATTTTGGACCAGAAAAGGAAATAAATCAATGGCACAAACCTTTCATCGCCCCAAATAACATTGACTTGCAAATTAGGAACAACAAGAGCAGCCCCCAAAATTCTTGCAATGACCACGGCATCGACAATCTGATTCCTCTGCTGATTCATCCCACCCGTGACCACCACCATCAAATACCTAGTCCTATCTTTTGCATTCTCCCCACTCCATTTATTGTACGCCCTGCTGAAACGCAAACATGGCCTATACCCCAATCCATCAGGTTGTTCCCAAAACTCACTCTGTTCTTGATTTTCTTCAACTTTCTTCAAAAACCCAACATTATTCTCAATATTTGACACAAACCCATTCGCAAAAGATGATTCTTGATGAAGAAAAGAAAATGGGTTCGGCGAGAATGGGACCAATGGGTCGAGATTAAACCCAATCTTTAATATTACAAGAAAAAAACAGAGGAAGAAACAGAGGAACCAGAACATTGGGCGTTTCCATAGGGGATTCTTCTTCTTGGTTGATTTCTTTGGAGAGAGAAGCAGAAATTGGAGGGAAGAAAAAGAGAGAGAGCTGATTATCTGAGCCTGAACTGATATGCATGCTTGCCTCTTTGATTTCGTCATGTCAACAGAGACAAAGAAATAGAGATACCCAATGCAATGTCTCTGTGTTTGAGCTATTCTTTGGCCTTCTTGTAAGGAAAGCTGTGAGAGAGAGAGAGAGAGAGAGAGAGAGAGAGAGAGAGAGAGAGAGAGAGATAGATGAACTGGTGGCGGGAAGGCGAATTCCGAACAAATATGCGTTGTTAATAAAAAGAGCAGTCAGTGTTGTCTCGGACTCTGACAGTTTTTGGGCATCTGCAAGTGTAATTTTTTTTTAAAACACACTTGTAAGGGATTGACGTTAATAAAAAATAAAATGATAAAATCATTTCCCTAATTGATTAGTGTATATGGGTGTAAACATAAATACTTGCATAACAAAATGGTTGTTTTTGTGGAAGTTGGGGAACTATATTTTTTTTCCCACTTCGAGGAAGTATTTTAGTCCATATAATTTTGGTTTCCAATTTG
>BPLS01000657.1:511242-551575 GCA_019656275.1 Rhododendron kiyosumense
AAAATCATAATTAGAAGTGCGGTGATTTAACGCGCTGAGATTTGACTATTTGTGTAACAAAATACATACATTACTCGGTGACAATCCATGTTACGCTATTTCAATCCAAATTCATTGATTTCTCTTTGCATCATTCAAAGGTAATAAATTAGTAAACAAGTAACTGGAAACCAGTCAACCCTAACTCATCCAAAATCTTGCTTTTAGTGCATGTAATTGCCACATGATCAAATTGCCGATTAATAAAATTTTTTTTTGCCCCACATGGTAATTTGGTGCCTCTAGTATTACTATTAGAACCGTTTTTCCACTTTGGAATTTTGGAAGGGTTCCATAATATTGGTCAGTCCCTGCAGGTGGACAAGTTCAAAACATGGCCTACTTTGTTATTATCTGTTTGGTCACACGCGTAGCTTTATCAATCGTTCTATGGCCATCAATGGGGACCGATCTCACACTGATGGCGATGCGAGGCCCACTATGGGTCTCGAATGAAAAATTCGAATCATTAATAATTTTTCAAACAAAAATTGCGTGGTTCTATGAAAAATCAGCTCAATTCAATGTGTGATCTTGAAATCTGAATGAAAAATGGGAAGATTGGATTGAACACCTACACATCCGATGATTTTTTATGGAGTCGCTCGTTTTTTTAAAAAAAAATATTAAAATGCTCGAATTTTCTGTGTGGGACCCATAGTGAGTCCCGCGTCGCTGTCGATGCCAGATCGGTAATCCCACGGTTGGTGGCCATAGGATTTTCGATGTAGCTTTATCCTAGACTAAGGTGTTTTGGATTCTCAAAAAGTATTTTTTGAAAAAGAAGGTAATTTTAAACTTAAAAATTATGTGTTTACGCAAATAATTTTTTAAACACATAATTTTTCTACCAATATGGATATTATTTGATAGATTTCATTGAAATTTTTTATACAGTGCAAAAAAAAAAAAAATTTATATTTTTATTATATTTAAGTTTAAAAATTAAAACAAATTTTTTTTAAATAAGAAGGCTTCCTGAAACACCCCTTTAAAACTTCAGTTGGTGTACTTGACTTTTTCATTCCAGTTTTTTTTTTGGATGATTGAAATTACGCAAACTGTCATCTGCAGTCTAAAGTGGACTGCAGCCAAGCCCTTATTTAATATTACCTCCGTCCCATATTGTTTGTCCCCTAAGAAAATACGTGTAATTTTTCAATAAAAAACTAAAGTAGCTTCTATGGATAATTTTTTGAATTTGTTTTTTACCAAATTAAAGTATTTGATTAGTTTTTTAGTTTGGTGTAAAAAAGTTTCAAGAATTCTGCACGGAAGTATTTTATTTTTTTTATAAAAAACATAGACGATTTTTCGTAGGGAACAAATAATTTGGGACGAAGGGAGTGTATAACTGGTACGTGGTGTGAGATGATACAAATTCAATGTTCTCATGCCGTAGTTTATTTTGATCTGCCTGCTATTCTTCCGTTTGACAGGTTTCTTATCTTTAGTACGAAATTATGAGTATAGCTGAAACCAAATTAATTTCAAATATGTGATCTCTTTGTAAACATATACTCCAATTCGATACTGAAGCAGGTGACGGGTCCGATGGGGTTCAGCTCGGCAACCGCCAGTATTCGGCAAGGATTCCACCAAGCTCAGATGGATTTGCCAATGGAGCATGCCGACCCTTTGACAGTCGGATCTCATGTTCGGATGTGAACGGACGGTTGGATTGTACTGCTGGCTCATCCACGTGGGCGTAACCGCTTTAGCCTTGGTGACGAAAGTGACGTCGCCCAAACGGTTATGTATTCGAATAAAGATAAGGGCACGTGAGGACGCTAGCTCATCCCCTTAGCAGTTACACAATCCTAATCTGATGATGAGGTGACGTCAGCTGATGTGTACTGTGCACATGTACATTATTGGAGGACAAGCTAAGGACTAAGGAGAGCTCTATAAATATTCCTTGATAGCAACCCTAGAAAGGTACATCATTTCCTACACTAAAACCCTAGTCCTTTGCTTTCCTCTCGGCACTATACTTATTCTTGCATTGAAAGGCCATTCCGGAGCTCCTGTTGTGCAAGTCAAGCGAAGGAACCGGGATCAAACCCAACTGAACCAAGGGTTCTAGGCGGATGAACCATCCGGATCGAAGCCCCCACAGATACTGAACGGCACTATGAGTGAATACCAATTCTTGTTTCTTAGGTTTTTGACATTTCACTTTACCATATATATATATATATATATATATATCCCTTCCAATTATATATACCACATTTGCAACGACTACGCTAACCTAATTAATTTGCAACAAGATAAGCTTAAGAGAAATGATTGAGAACAACATCACACGGCAGATTGATGGACCAGGGGATAGCCTTTAGGCCCCGTTCCAGAAACGAAATAAGAACTTATTTTTTGTGTAATAAGAAAGCTTGTTCCTGAAAAGATTGAACAATTACTTATTTTTTGAGAAGACAATTTCAAGCTCAAAAATCATGTGCTTACGCAAATAATTTTTCTATCAATATGGATCTTGTTTGATAGATCTCATTGAGATCTTTAATACGGTGCAAAAAAAATTGAAAAATTATTTCTCATTTACGTTATTTTTGAGTTTGAAAATGTGAAAGAAGCTGTTATTTGAATTTTGTGGAACAAACCTTCTTATTTTTCTTTGAGAAGTGGCAAAATAAGGACTTATTTTTCAAGAAGGTTTCTGGAACGAAGCCTTATTCTCCTGGGAAAGTACTTGTGTTCTTTGTTTTGCTTTCAAGGCAGTGCTTATTAAGTGCATGGTATATAGACCCATTTTTTTAATCCTCAACAAGAAAGCTACAAGCTAGCAAAAGGAATTGAGCCACAAAGTTTGGTTTAAGTGGTAAAGGATTGGAATTTTGCGGTTTGTTTCTTCCTTAGGTTATATGTTTGAAACCTTTTAAGTGCTATCAACTTTTTTGGAATAAGTTCGTACAAGATTTTGTTTATGCTTTAATTGAGTCAAAAATTTATCGATGTACGTGTAAATTTGTAAGTTGATCAGAACTCGAAAGCTTCAACTTTATAAAAAAGTCAACGGCTCGATCCCCTTGCATTCACGTTGCCGGATGGATTTTTGGTGGTTGTATTTAGCTTCTGAGATTGGTGTTTTGACTTTTTTGGGTAATTTATTAAGATATATTGCTACCTACTGTAACATTTCCCATTAATCCATTGGTCGTCTTAAACGTACTCATTTGTGATGACTACGAATTAAAGCAAGATATATAATCCACCATTAAAGTACTTTAAAAGACAAATTAATTCATGTGGTGTTCAAGAAAACATCACCAATTCAAGTATAATATGGAAGATGAGATTCTTGATCATAGCCATAATTTACCTTACCAAGGAATATTGAACCTGACGCAGGGGTGACCGTACCCTACATGGAGGGTTAATGTTGCGCACCGCAACCCAAGAAAAGAAGCAAAAAACGGGTTAATTCGCGAAATTTCATGGAAGCTATAGTTCCAAAAGCCATTACACATCTAACTTCAAAAACCAACAAAATATTTTAATTAGATGGCATTTCACAATTTCAAT
This sequence comes from Rhododendron kiyosumense, assembly GCA_019656275.1. NCBI lineage: Eukaryota > Viridiplantae > Streptophyta > Magnoliopsida > Ericales > Ericaceae > Rhododendron > Rhododendron kiyosumense. The sequence continues at coordinate 514,825 of BPLS01000657.1, forward strand.
TCATATAACGATTTAGATCCCACTTGAAATGTAAAATATCTACAACCCTTGGTACGGTAAATTCCGATTGTTCGGAGATGACCATTCACATATCGCAGAGATTTACGTGCCACTTGATCGAAGTCTAAAATGTCTTCTATACCCTTGGTACGAAAAAATTCCAAATTGTTGAAAAGAGTATCACACTATGTTTCTTTCAGCATATCAAGAGGTCCCAAGTATCGAGATTCACAATGGAAATTATCTGATCATGACTCAAACGATGTGTTCACTCAATGGACATCAATTCTTTTACAAGTCCAACTTTCTCTTTCTGTTTTTCCACGGAATCTCAAAATTAGGTACGAAAGAAAGAGTACAACAAATTCCACTAAGCAATGACGACGTGTTCCGTAATTTGGACGCTATTATTATTGTTATCATTTGTTGGTCCATTAATCATCCTGTGCTTTTCTTTTAGAAGGGATTCGCTCTCATCATTCATTCAACCACTAAAGAAGTTAAATAGTACTAATCTATTCGGGGGGCCAATCTAGTGAACTCGACATCACCCCATACATGCAATAAACTCTGCATCGTGTACTCGTCAGCTTTCCAATGGCATTGAAGTACAAATTTCAAATCCACATGGGTTGACCGACTGTAAATCGCGAGGAATTTTTGGGAGCTGAGTGCGTACCATGTAGCGGTACCCATCGGCGATCCAAGCCGACGTCCAAACGTATTTTAGACGGTCCAGATTTATTACCTCTCTCTCCTTTTTCTCTCTCTCTTTCTAAAATTCGGACCGTTCAAAATACGTTTGGCACCCAAAAACTTATCGTAAATCGCACTACCTTACAATGGTAGTATACCTGATCATGAATTCCACCGTCCTAACTGTACTTCATCAGTTGGTTTCTCAAGCAATTACGTACATATATATGATCATGGGGATGGGGGCTTACTGGCAGGAGAAACAACAATAGTACTAGGCTCCAACAGCTAGCTGTTAGCTTTAAAGTGGTGCAATATTGATGCGGCTTCCTTCATTCCTTGTAGTATGCATTTGGACTATAGAGATCGAGCTGCTTGTACGATTTCGTTCATTCAAAAGTGTTTTTAGTAGCAAAGATTTAAGAGTACTAAAAAAAACTATAATTGGTAAGAGTTAATTTGTTCTCATCGGGTGAGAATCTTTATAAATTTGGATTACTAATTATCGAGATCGACGACTGAAATGCGAATGTTTATTGCAATATCTACTGTAGTTGGCGTTTTTTTTCAATGAAAAGAATTAGCTCAGGTAATAAGGGTACAGTTGGCGTTTTTTTTCAATGAAAAGAATTAGCTTAGGTAAGCGTTGGCCATGTCTTGTACGGTACTTGCAACCATTTCTTATAAAAAAATGGTTTAGGTAAATCAGGTTTTATTTTATTTGATTCGGATGTACTGATATTTCAGGCGTACGCAATCCATGTCCCCATTCGTTTGTTAGGAGATGCACATCAAGTGGTTCAAAATTAGTGATGGGCATGCAGATTGCTTGATAGACAATAAAGAAGAAATTAAAAGAGTTAAAAACTAATTATAATTCTGTCGCTAGCTGCTTTTCTAATGATTTTTGATGACACACGTTTTAAAAAATTTAGGAGGAGTATATTAGAAGATAATGAAAAGTTCAATACGCATACTTGAGGTGCACCGTGCACACTAGTCTAACGCACACGTCTTTTAATTAAAGAAAATACATATATATAAACTCTCTCAGTAGTCTCACCTTATATAATATACTTAAATTTTTTAACGTAACTATCGAAAATGAGTCGTCAACTCAATTGCTTCAAAAAATGAGTATTGGCTATGTAACATTGTTGAAAAATTGAGATGAAACCCTAATTAGACATAGGAATTTTCAGGTGGAATTTTCAGAATTATGGTGAATGAATTTGAGCATTCGGAGGGTCTCTTCAAGCAATCGGAAAATCTCCTTTGTTCATCGAATTCGGACATGGTTTCATATGCATCGAACGTGATGTAAGAGCCATTAATTTTTGGTTTCCCGGAAGCTTTTGGTTTTTCCCCATTCACGAAGAGCCATAATTTGGTTTCCCTGGATTGATGAGAGGTCCCTCGTCGTATGGTGTGTAATGTGTATATATAGATATGCTATCCCGTTTATTTGTTTTTGATCACCGTTTTTTCGGATTCCTTATATTCCAGTAAAAGACTAAAATATAGTTTTGGAATATTATTTTGGATCTCCTTTCTTCAAAAAATCTAGCGGTTACGAGTTTATATAAGTTGGGGATGACTATTTTTTTACATATAATAATTATTTTTTCTAAAATTATTGTCGTGGTGGCTGCCCCTACTAGATCCCCTAACTCCATCCTTGTGTATGCACCTTGACTAATATACCTTTGGGGGACCAAATATGACGTGACAATAACTTAGCAAAGTAGCACGCCAGAGTTATCAATTTCGATAGAAATCTTAATTTCTCTTTCCATGTTTGTTAGATAGGTCTTGAGTCTTAACTCTGCTATAAAAATCTTTCAATCACTAACAGCTATGTTACTAAAACTCCATAAAACAACAAAAACTTGGCAAAGTCACATGTCATTATATCATAGAACTGATGAGAAGAATCTTTTCTCATCTTTCCGTGTTGATTCCGTTTGTATAACAATGTGAGCTTGACTCGTTCAAAAAATCTTACGATCACTCATGGCATATTTTTTTGTATTCTATAGAGCCACAAAGACTTGGAAAATACATATGTAATTATCAGAGAGTAGACAGGAATAGCATCTCCTCATCTTTCCATCTCTGTTTTGTTTTAGAAAAATTTTGCAACCATTGATTAACAACCTCATGTTTTATCATTAGAGATTGATGGCCATGTCTTTACCACTCTATACAATAACTAGCATGCAAAGACTTGTCAAAACCAATTCAATGTCATTATCATAGAATAGAACTCGTTGGAAAAATCTTGCAATTAGACTCCATGCATAAAACAGCCCAGACTTGGTAACGTTTCTTTGTATTGGATATTTATTGGTGATTTCGTATCCGTCTCCATCGATTTTAGTGTATAATGTGGGCATGTATGGTAGTAAAACATATTAACTTCCTAAAAATAAAGAAATTCATTTTAATTTAGAATAATAATTTGGACGGAGTTATAATTACAAGCACATAATTAAATTTAGTCGGGCAAAGACAATGGCTATTATATATAGGTGGTGGTTATATATAGTATTAAAAATGGCGTGTCCTTCAGCTGGAAGCAGCCTAGCCTATTCCCATTAATAACACATGCAGGGGACAGACCTATATAAGCAAGAGTAGTCAGTGAGGTGTATCGTTTAATTATGAGGGTACAATATAATGTTAATGAACATGATTTTAAAAATTAATTAATGGTAGTACCAACCACCTCAAATTTAGCTAGAAGAATTGGGGTTCTTCGAGAACAAGATTGATTTATCTTTAGTGTAGCATGTTAACAGCTAACAAGGACAGATAACCTTAATTTGTTCCTTGACCAGGAATATATGGTACGTACATGGGGATCTTTTTTGTTTTTGTTTTTTTATCGGTTGAAGAAAATTGTACGTGTGGGTAACTCGATAATGAATACATCGAGAAAATGATTGAAATATGAGCATCAAAAACTAGAGATATATATGCATCTCAATATGCGCACATGCACCTATATCGATCCCACCCGATCAAATTCTTGAATAAGAGCGCGAGAGATCAATTAGAGAACACATTGAACACAAAATTGTAAAAAAAAAAAAAAAAAACAATAATGACATACAAAATTGGAACCCTTCAATCTGACCAAGGTTGGAATTTGGAAGTTTGCTCTTCAATTCCTTGTTTCTGTAAACACGATACCATGTAGAATGAGGTAAATATTGACAGAAAACACATAAAATAAAATTAGGGTAGGAGAGTGTCGCTTTAACCTCGATTTTCAAAGAAAACCCCTCCATACAGAAAAACAATAACCCATTCCGGTTTGTTAAAAAAAGAATTTTTAGGAAAAAAAAGGTAATTTCAAGCTCAAAAATCATGTGTTTACACAAATAATTTTCCTACCAATATAGATCTTATTTGATAGATCTCATTGAAATCTTTTAAATGGTGCAAAAAAATTAAAAAATTATTTTTTCTTTTCATTATATTTGAGCTTGAAATTACATTTTTTTTGAAAAAGAAAGTTTAAAAAGAAAGCGGAACGGCACCTTAAGTCAAGGAGCACATGATATATAGCCGACCGTCACATAAATTAGAAGGGCAGGTACCGTATTTGTGAATGCCATTGTTATGTTCTCGTGGTCTATGGTCAGTTTCTCCATCTTGAGTTATTGCGAAGAAAAAACGAGAATTTTTTACTTTTGTATTTATGTTGTATTTTCCTTATTTGGTTGATGTAATTTTCTTTATGATCTCCGAAATTTATAATTCCAAGTTATGACATCGTCTAAGGTTTCTATTCATTTTGAATAGAACGTTTGTTAGGTGCAACGGATCTCCTACCTAATAATGAGACATTGAGATATAGCAGAGTAAGTAGGATTTCACTATTTTATATACAGGGCTAGGATATAATGATTGCTTCAAACTTACAGGGTCTGCTTATGGCTAAGGCAGGGAAAGTCTGCGCTTTCGGCCCCTAAAAAAAGTTTAAAATGCCCAATTGAAATTTAGGAGCCACAAAATAGCTTCAAATGGTAGAATTACTCATTAGAAATACTTAGGTGTTAAAAAAAAATAAAAAATTAAGGGACGACTGGAAGATATATTACGCGGCTGATCAAAAAAAGAAGAAGAAAGAAACGCAGCAAGCTGCAAATGCTTCACGCTTGAGGAGTCGAAGGGAAGGAAAGACAACGACCGACGACCATGGACGGCAAATACTTGCATACGGAATTTCTTGAGGCCTCATTTAAGAGGTTCACTTCCGATCTTTAAAACTTATGAGGCAGCCCTGTAAACTTATATTTTAAAATTTAATCCTGTGGTATTTTCTAGCATGGCTAAGCAATTTGAAGTTATAAAATTCCAATCTGTCGAACGTACCACACGAATTTCCAAAGTGGCAGTTGAAGTTGGAAATAATCCTAATTCCCTAACTACTTCATTGAACATCAGGGCTTATTTAGTTGTTTAGATTAGATAATGATTAGATGGCTGTAACCACTAGTATTGCGATTTGCAACTAACCCCTGACTTATCTCTATGAAATTTAGCGACATGTTTAGTTAGTGGTTTTTAAAAAAAAATTTGTGATCAAAACTTTTGATGTTTGGATTGATCTCGAGAAAAAGAATTACAATTGTAACGAGCTTGAAGACGAAATAGTAATCCACACAAGCTTGACTCAAAACTAACAAACCCGAATAAAATTTAAATAAAGACAAATCTCCAAAAGTGCAAAAAGCTCCAAAAGCTCTTAGAGGAACAACGCCTTAGGGTCTGTTTGATTAGCGAGAAAAATATAATGGGAAGTGACAATGATAGAAAGTGAAATGAAAGAAAAGAAAAAGAAAATGTAATTTTTTTCTCAAATCGGTTTGATTAGGACGAAAGTTTTGCAAGAAAATAATAGAGAAGATAAAATATTATTGTTTGAAAAAGAGGAAAGTTGCCCAAATTAGAAGGGAAGAGGGTAAAGAGAGAAGTTAGAGTAATTGTTGTTAATTTTCTCGAGATAGTAAAATTTCCCTGCACATATTGTGAGAAAAGGTGAGGCAAGCTCTCAAGCTTTAAAGGATTGTTTGAAAAAATTCACTTTCTATCATTTTTTAGGATAATATTGCTACGTGAGCACAAAAAAAAGTATTTTTTTTTCTCTTTCTTGTATTTTCTATCATTATCTTGCTAATCAAACGGACCCTTAAGGTGGTAAAGAAAAGAGAAAAAAATGAAAAAGTAACGAACACAAAATAAGTGGGATTTGCAATTTTTGTTTTTAAGTAGAAAAGATTAATGCCTAATACCTAAATCCCCCAAACTAAAGATGATTAGTGTTAAAATCATATTGGTTTTTCTCAAGGGAATGGTGCTTAGGCCCACTAGCCCATAATGCCATTGAGGAATTTTTTGGGGCGGAGCGGGCACCACGTGGTGTTTGAGCAGTACGTTCAGGCCATTCATTTCGGTTTTGGACGGTTCGGATTTAAAGAGAGAAAAATAAAAGAGAAAGAGGAGAGAAAGGGTTTCAATTTGGGCCGTCCAACACACGTTTAGACGGTTCGAATGAGCTACATGGGCACCACATGAGCATGGCCATGCACATCGTACCCACCTGGCACCCAAAAATTTCTCCTTGTCCACTAGATTATGAATTTTTTCTCAATTTTGTTCTTTCTTTTTGGATTTTGCAAGCTATTCTACCTTGTGGAGTAATTAATGACGACCCATTTATGTTCTGACTCATTGGATCTACATCCATCTTGGATGACATGTCTTCGATTGGACCAAAGAAGAAATTCGTTGAGGTGCGCATAAACTGTTTGAACACTAACCATCAAAGAAAAAAAAACCCATTAATGTTCTGGTCATTGGATCTATCATTAAAACATGTTATCCAACCCCAGTTGCATCGTTTTAGTCTGACATGATACAGAACCATAAATTTCAGTACGCATTTGAGGTTGTTCTTTGATCTACTGACAATCATGTGGGCATGGATTACTGTTGGGCTGAGAAAACAAGAGGGGCCTGCAATGGGCCACTTGTTCGCCACTCTTCATTGAATGAAGGGAATCCTGTAATTCAAGACAATGGATAAGGCAACTAACAGATTTTATCCCAAGTGAACAGTGAACAGAGGACAATGCTAAACCAATTACAAATTCTGGAAAATATTTTTTGCTGATAGAGATGTCATATGGTAATGGCATTTTGAAACTTGACATGGGTCTTTTGGGTATTGAATGATAAGGTCAAGTCATGTGAGTAAAGGCGAAACATTTATTTAAAAAAAAAAAAAGATACGTAAAAATGTCTTTCGTATATAATGATAAATAACGAGTAATCAACATCTGTGTTCATTGACCACAAGAGCTAACCCAGTGGTAATTTCGGTTTTTGCATGTTTGACTCATACTGAGAAAGTTTTGGTTCGTATTCCTACCTGTTTCCTGTACTAATATAGTGATACTATCTCCAGATACCAAAAGAAATTTTTTCCCATGGCAATGAGTGGTGCCCCTACATAATGTGGGCTGTTGTCATGAATATTTTGACTTTCATGAGTTAGGAACATATCATGAATTCACAATACGAGAACCAAGAAGAGGGTGAGAGCAGTGTTCTGAAATTAGGAGGCAAAATAGAGAAAGGGCCATGTTTCTTTCATGTGAGTGTTGTCCCCCTTATCCATACCCATGTGCATTTATGTCACATTTCCTTTCACTATGCTTTTAATTAATTCCCTCAAATTAGCATATGGTGGCTTTTATGCTTGAATCCAGGGGACTTCTTGGTTGGGACCCTTCCACAGTTCTTTTTTTTCCATGCAGAGTGTTCTGAGCCAGTTTACGTGTACTTCCGATTAATTCCTATAATTCTCTTGCCCATAGCTATTTTGCACGCTTATGCGTGAGAGTGAGATGACCCCAATATTTGATGGTAAAAAGAATTGAACCTGAGATTTTAAGAATAAACAAACTCTTAAATCCTAGACCTGACAACTCTTGGATGGACTCTTCCACTTTAGTTGGCGATAAGTCTCCTTTCAAAAGCTGTGGCTTTTTGTCCATTGCTTGGCTTATAATTCTAGTCTTGAGTACTGACATTCATCAAATGCCAATCAGTTGATATCTTTGCATCAAATTGGCATTTGGGGTGGGACAAAATAACGACGGTGAGTTTCTTGTGGGAGCAAGTGCTATTCTCAATTATTGGCCTAGCTTAATTAAAATTGTCAAAACTTGGGACTTTCTATAATGACTCGCTCCAGCTGATTTACTTAACTCTTAGTCTAACCACGTGGCTCAAAAGATCAATCTCAAGTTAATAGTAGCTGGTCGACCTTTACTTATAGTATATTAAATGAATTCTCTTTCAATACTTTCCCGATGTGGGATCTTATATTTTCTGTGAGAGTTCTCGGATTTATTTGAATCTCAAGAACTGGTTCACTCCTTAATCTCATTTTTCACTTATTTCCTGAGAGTGCTATCGATGGACTCGGGGCCAATAGTTACTCGTTTTTTTGAATGTTAGGTAGTGTCATACTTTCTTACCAATATAACTCGAAGTTTTGTGCTTTTAGATTAGCTTACATGTACGCACTTGGTGTTCCATGCTAGCTCGGTAACGGAGCTCGAGACTTCTCTTAATTATGTCTCTCAAGTTTGAATCTGAAAGGTTGGACCAATAACAGGAAAATTTGCAAATGTGGCAGACTGGAAGTGGAATATGCTGCTGCATGTAGTTGTGCACCTGTGGCCGGAGGCACTGGACGCTGCTGTTGCAAAGTGCTAATGTGTTTGATTTTAGCTTGGAAATTTGTTTGGACTCTTTTGAGTCACTGTTTGGTTAATGAATGGGCTTGGGCCATGGCAGCTCAAATATGTGTGTGGTGAATCAAATTTATTGGATGTGGTATTGGGCCTGTTTTAAATGAATGCGGCCCGAAATTTTTGTTTTTTGATCCGCGGAAAACACTGTTGATGACTCCATCTAAAATACAATAGGGAAAAACCGTTTACAGGGCTGCTTGTTTCGTATCTTGATGAAAGTCAATGAGAAAGCGGAACTGTTTGACGTTGCATATTTGAACTTATTAAAGTTCACGTCGCATCATTATGCTCGACAAAATGAATGAGAGAAACTCCGATCGAAGAATATTGAAAGGGAAAAATACTTCGAAGATGAGGCTCTAATATGGAGTACCAGAATTTTAACGTGGTATCCTTTGAGCTTTGGAATGTTTTCAATAAAATTGAGCAATCTACCATTGGCTTGTAATTAATATTAAAACAAAATTGACATCAAACCCACCACATTGATCTCTAATTTTCGGATAAAAAAAAAAACTCTACTTTTTGAATTACAAGTATTTGAGGAAAGGAAACCAATGACAGAATGCAACCCAAACAATATCATTAGCAAAGGAAGTGTGCCGCCAGACGACACTTGTTATTTTTAACTGCAGATACAAGAGAGTTATATATTCTCCATCTTATTTATCTGATAGCCCAAACATACTATGGATATATGATTTATTTATTGAAAATTACTGTCACAACTTCAGTCATAAACGCCTTCACTATTTTAGGAGGAATTTCTTGAACCAGAAAGCAGATTTCTTGGGGTATCGTTTTAGTCCATCATTGAAATCAACGTAGCCAATACCAAACCGTTGCATGTAATCCGATATCCATTCAAAGTTGTCTAGAAACGACCATGTAAAGTAACCCTTCACCTTCACACCGGCACTGCCAAGATTTGGAAAGAAGAAAAAGATGAAAGATCAATCAATGAAAAAAGCGGTAGATGTGAAAAAAACTCATTAATGCAAATTATAAAAATACTGCTTTAGGTTAAATGTAAAGCATGGTTAATTAAAAGCCTATAGAAAGCAAGAAGAGCAGACTCACTCGATGGCATTTTTGAGGGACTGAAGATGTACATTGTAGAAGTATACCCTATCATCATCCTTAACGCCCACTTCTCGTGAGACATTATTGCAATCACCCATGCCTGAAACCAATTTAAGAATTTTGTGTACGTAGTATTATTCCCCTTATTTTAGGCCAAGAAAAAAAGCTGGAAAAGTCTATGTGCACAGATATGTTCGGAACCACCCGATATAGACTAAAGCCGTACAAATTAATGAAGGGGCTGGAACTGTTCTGGACACATGTGTCCTCATACAACACTTATCATTGCTAAGAAGAATTTGTGGTATGAAACAGAAACAATAAATGGTCTAATTAAAACAGAAATAATAATATTATAGCTCACCATTTTCCGTGATGTAAATAGTTGGATTTTTGTACTTCTCCTTTATGTAGACCAGGAGATCTGTAAATCCTTTTGGGTACATGAAAAAAGCGCTCACCCCAGTCTGAAAATCCAATTGCATCACAAGTTAGAAAATAAAAGCAATTTATTAAATTATTTTGTCATGAATTGGATTCTCAATTTAATTTCCTCTTCTGATTAGTTTTAATTTGGAGTATCTTCGGTACTTACCGGCCTCCCAATGGCTTTTCCATTTCGCACAGCTGCGTAAAAAGAAGAAGAGAAGAGAAGAGAAGAGAAGAGAATTAAAGAGAAGAGAAGAGAAGAGAAGAGAATTAAAGAGAAGAGAAGAAAGCAACAAAAAAAAAAAAAAAGGGTTTAACACATGCAGTAAAACAGAGAGAAATAAAAATCTAAGGAATATGTAATTAGGATTCCAAATAGCAAGTAATTGCTCTTCTTATCACATTTGGGAACGTTTGTTCTTCTAAAGCATTCATTCATTAATTAAGTAAATTCATGATTTTCATCTTTTACGGCGACCGACCGACTAACTTACTTGTTCGATTAGCTAGCTAGAGAATCAAACAAGTAGTAAGCTGTTATTAGCTAGCAAGTAGCTCCCTGCGAGTGTGCGGTGTGATTGGGCCCATAATGAATTAATTAGCCGACTAACTTACATGTTTGCACAGAGAGAGAATCGGTTGAGTAGCTGAGATTAACAGTATTAGCAGAGCGAACATTATATACGTAATTTGCAGTGTAGTAACTCAGCCCGATGAAATCGTAAGAGCCTATCAACAATTCAGCTTGCGCTGCAGTGAATTTTGGCAACCTCTTGCCAACTAGCGTACGCATGCTCTTTGGGTAGTCACCGTATGTTATTGGGTGAATATACCTGCCAAAATTAAAACTCATTAGTCAAAAATACAAACAAAAAATCCGGCACAAGGGAAGTGTAAATCAAACAGAATATTTACACAAAAATCTTGTTTCTGATTCTTTCCAGCTTTGATTTTCTGGACGCAAACTCTTTGGCTCGTTGAAAGCTTTCTTTTTTGTACTTACCATCCATACATGAAATCAATGGCTCGTTGGGCTGCTTCCTTATCAGCAGTGGACTCGGTCAAGGGCACCATCCAATAACACACTAGCGTTATCCCTATCTGTCCTTTTGAGACGCCTGCAAAATTTGTGTAATTGGTTTATTTTTAGGGTGATGCATTATAGTACAAGGAAGATTTTTCTCCTTCTTTCATGCCAAAAAAAAATTCGTCGATTATAGAGGTGTATAAACGAACATGATATTTCTGCTTGTAAAGTTTGACAGTTGCAGCATGAGAGAGAAGCAAATTGTGGGAGACCACATAAGGCTCCGTCCCGGAATTTCCAGTGGGGCAGAACGACATCCAAGCCGAACAGCGGCCCGGTGCTATGAGACCTGCATCGTAACCACCGTAGCTATAGGAAAATGGCTCATTCATGGTTATCCAGTGCTTAACTCTATCACCAAACTCCTTGAAGCATAGGTTTGCAAAATCCACAAAATCATCCCTGCGAAAACAAATTAATTTACCGACCTAGCTAATTAAATAATTTATGGTCTTATAGATTAAATAATCTACGAGTACACGTACTAGACACATATGTCTAGACACATAGTCTGGTCTTATATATGAAAATTAGTTTGGAGTACGATAATAAATAGGGCAAATTTCACTCAGACCCCCTGAGGTATCTGACAATGACAGAAAGTACCCCTCAGTTTTCAAAAATGACAGAAACCTCCCTTACTTTACAGTTTGGGTTTCATTCCGTTAGTTCCGTTAGTTAAATGGACGGAAAATGTACGGAAATGTACGGAAAATGTACGGAAAATAAAATTTTCAATTTTATTTAGTTCTACACCTATCTTAAGGCTCTCATTAAAAGTCCTAGAGTTAAAAATTAATTATGATCATTTAGGATAAAATAGTTAAAAAAATAAAATCTTCGCACCGATTCAAACGGATTAAAAATTGGAGCACTTAAGTATCTGCTCTTCATTTGGTTCTATAGTTTTCTTAAAGCTCTCATTGAAAATCCTAAAGCGAAAAATTAATTATGACCCTTTAAGATAAAATAATAAAAAAAATAAGATCTTTGGGCCGATTCAAATAGATTGAAAATTGAAGCACTTAAATATTTGCTCTTCATTGAAAGCTCTAAAATCAAGTGAAAAGCAAAATTTTTAAATGCTCCAAATTTTAATCCGTTTGAATCGGTGCGGAGATTTTATTTTTTTAACTATTTTATCTTAAATGATCATAATTAATTTTTAACTCTAGGACTTTTAATGAGAGCCCTAAGATATGTGTAGAACTAAATAAAATTGAAGATTTCATTTTCCGTACATTTCCGTATATTTTCCGTACATTTTCGTACATTTTCCGTCCATTTAAAACGGAACTAACGGAAACTAACGGAATGAAACCCAAACTGTAAAGTAAGGGAGGTTTCTGTCATTTTTGAAAACTGAGGGGTACTTTCTGTCATTGTCATATACCTCAGGGGGTCTGAGTGAAATTTGCCCTAATAAATATTAGTAGCACTATCAGTCAAGAGATTTTTACTTACACAATAAGAGGGCTTAAAAATCCACCGTACTCATCTTCTAGCGCTTGGGGAAGATCCCAGTGAAAAATTGTTACATATGGCTGTATCCCTGGAGTAAAACAAGATAAAAGTTAGCTGAATTGTTAGAAAATAGTCTCAACTTCAAACTTTTTCTGATTCTTTGGCTATTTTTTATGGCCGATTGATTTCTGTTTTCAAAAAAAATTGTTTGGGTGAGAAGAATTTTATTCAACAGGTAAAAGACAACTTTTAATTAGAGTGTCATTATAAAAAAATAGAGTGCGAAAATTATATTCCTTTAACAAATCGTGAGGGAGAGGGAGAGGGAGAGGGAGAGGGAGACTACAATTTAATTACCATGAGCTAGGAGGTAATTAATGAGATTGTTGTAGAAGTTAACACCTTCCTTGTTCACTCCTCCACTAAGTTTCCCACCTGAAAAACAATCATTCAAGGTTGGGAATGAAAACTTCGAGGTTTTGTGCATATTCCTGTTGGACAAAATTGAGTTTTAGCTTACTTTGTGTTTGAATGGGTCCGACATGTCTATGTGGTCGAACTTATATACCGTTGTGTTCATCTTCGTAACGAGTATAACATCGAACATTTAGTTAGCTAAAATCGATTAATGGTGAATGAGAAATGAACCATAAAAAGTGCCTACATGAACATTAGTACATGGGAGAAAAATTCATAGTCCTGGATTGGTGAAACTAGTAATAAGTATATTTGCGTATTAAGTTTTTTAGACTTTTTGAGAGTTTTGTCTTTATTAAAAAACTTGCATTTGTTAGTTTTGCGCCAATTTTTTTTGAATTATTGATTTATCTCAATAAGAAGAATCGGAAAAGTGAAATTTTTTTTTTTACTTTTATCCAAATATTTGTAAAAATATCTAAGATAAAGTTCAAAAAACTAGCTTTTTACCTATATTCTTTTGACTCTCAATAAGGTAAGAAAATGATGGGAAAAAAACACATTTCGTTTCACTTTACATTTCTCAATCCAATTTTTACACAATTTAATAATTTTTAATATTCTTTTTAATACACTTTTTGAATCTTAACAACATCACACTAGGCTGTTTGTACCATTTTCCTTTCTGGAAAATGATTTTTTGTTTTTTGGTTGAAAAATATTTGAGTAACAACCAGCCTACAAGTATGACCCAAGTAAAAAAAGTATGACCCAAGTAAGGCACTACTATAAAAACTTCTATGGGCGTTGGGTTGGACCTTAATTAGACAGTGGGTCAGTTTAACGGCCTTAGTCGTAACCTTCCACCAAACTTAACCCACCACATTTCAAGATTTACGACGCGATTTGGGAAAATGACGGCCAAGAACGTATTTTGATAATTAATACCCGTCAATGACATATTATTCATTAACAAATGTTCACAAAAGATATTAATTATCAAAACATGTCCTGAGCCGTCATTTTTCTATGCGATTTTGATCGAGCCCAGCAAGACACACTACATACTTGTAATGTTTTTGATATATTACATTACATTACATGGATCCAATACGTAGGGCTTTGTCGCTCAATGATTGACAAGGAGATGTGGTCAACTCTTTTGAGTATACAACTTGTAACGGGCATTTTTCAACACAAAAGAATTGGATTAGCATCTCTCAGTCAATAAGAAACAAAATCCTGCTTTTCAATAAATAGTTGAATATAATATTTATTCACTTATTTATACGTTTCTTTGCTTCCTTATGTATTTTTTGTCAGATGCATGTGATTCACGAGATAAACTACTTTATGGATGACGATAAATAGGGCCCATATAGATGTGGATATATAGCTTTAATGGTTTGAGCTCTGGGTTGCTCATCTATTGTTACTAGGATAAACTCTATGCCGCATCGAGTCGGTCTGCTTTTGCAGTAATGTGTCTTTGAGCTTGTATGCCCATTTGTGGTTTGCTCTTTTCCTAATTTTCAGTAATTTTAGCTCTTACCGACTGTTATGATAATTTCATGTAAGTGCCGTTAGGCTTCTTGAATGAAATTTGCAGTTGATCAAAATAAAAAAAAATAAAAAAAATCAGTAACTATTAAAATAATTGGACAAGAATGAGATATCGGAGAGAAGATGAGAGAGAAAGAGAGAGGAAGGGAGCGGAGATGACGTCAAACAGAGAAGATCAACAGTTTTTGTGGATAATCTCCCAAAGAGTTTTTTTTAAAAACATCCCTCAAACTATCCACCTAGTTTTTACTTAGTCCTCAAACTATCAAAATGCTTTACTTAGTCCTCAAACTATTGGGTTGCGTTTTATATGGTCCTTCTTGCCAACTTCTGTTAACTTTCAAACAGAAAAAACCATGTGGACAGCACATTCCACACCTCAAAGGGCAGAAGTGCCATTCCACACCAATCCACCAATCTGGCGCCAAACTCTAATCTGGGTTCCCTCAATTTTGCCTAAATATAGATACATACAGTAAAAAAAAAACAGAGTACACCACCAGTGAACTTACCTCCATCCCTTCCCTCAATTTTGCCTTAAATATAGATACATACAGTCAAGAAAAAAACAGAGTACACCACCACTGAACTTACCTCCATCCCTTCCCTCACTTTTGCCTTAAATATAGATACATACAGTAAGAAAAAAACAAAGTACACCACCAGTGAACTTACCTCCATCCCTTCCTCATCTTTTTCCTTTTCAAGCACTCAAAATGACTACCCTATTCGCACGAAACAGATTGAATACAAAGCAGATTCAATACAAATTCAGAGCATTGAAACTAAAGAACTGCAGGTTAACTAAAGAACTGCAAGTTAACTAAAGAACTGCAGATTGAATACAGATTCAGAGCATTCAAGACACAAAAGCAAGTCTAGGTCCAACATTCAATACAGATTCATCTACTGCATTTAGTTACAAAAAGCACAGAAGTGCGTAACTGCCATTAGCTACCAAAAAAACAGACTACATTATGGTTCTGCTATCAGTTACAAAAAAACATATTCAAATGCCTCGGATTCATTGCGCACTGTTGGTGACTCTTTCCCTTCCTCTTCCTCTTGCTCTTCCCCTTCCCCTTCCTCCTCTTGTGTTGGTGTTGGTGTTGTGGATTGGAGTGGGGTTTGTAGATCCACTTGGGAGGGAATCCACAGGAGCCTTACATGTCCTGGTGTTATGGCCTTGTGTCCCACATCTTCTACAAGTCATTTTTACCCCAAATTTACCCAGCTTGTATTGGTTCTTTGGAGGTTCATCAGGTTCCCTTCTTCTTGCTTTTTTGGGCCTCCCAGGTTGCCTAGTGAACTCTGCAGGTTCAATTGGAGGCTTACCTGACTTCTCCCACATATCAGAACCATTCATAGGATGCATTATGTGGTTGTAAGAAGCCAGGAAACTATGCTTATGGTACCATGCACTCACATAATCCTCTGGTCGTCCACCTTCTCGAGCTATGACTGTTGCAGCATGCTCACATGGAATTCCAGTGAGGTCCCATCTTCTACAGGAGCAAGTTTGTGCTTGTAGATTCACTATGTATTGACCACCATGTATGGCTCTTGCTTCAAACTCTCGCCCCCCACATGGTACTATGATAAAGTCACCATACTTCTTAATCTTCTCTATCTTTTTATGTATCTTAGGACCCAACTCATCTACCCATTTAGTTGCAAATTCCCTCTTCTCTTCTAACCTATTCATGAAATATGTTCTAAGTCTTTCCAACATAGTAAGAATAGGTTTGTCCCTAGCACACAATATGGCCTTGTTGAATGGTTCACAAAGATTGTTAAGTAAAATGTCACACTTGGGGGTGAGAATGAAGTGTGACCTAGACCAATGACAAGGGTTCCTTTCTGGGTGAGACAACCAAGTAAATGCCCCTGGGTCTTCTTTCTTTAGTTCTTCCATTAAGAAGTTAAACTTACCCACATAACTTGCCTTTGCTAGATTCCACATCTTATCATGCAAGACTTGTCCTGGGAATCCAGCATTTTTGAAGTTGTTGTGCAAGTGTCTGACACAATGCCTATGCTCAATTGATGGTAACAACTCCTTAATTGCATTCTCCAATCCCTATGCCAAACAAAAGAAAGTTTGTTTATTATAACAACTTATAAAAAAAAAGTGTGAAAAACAAAAGACAATGACTTATTATAATAGCGTACCTTCTGCTTATCTGAAATAATAGTCCAAGTTGGCTCATTCACTATTTGTATGTCACGAATCAAATGCTGCATAAATTAAGTCATAATTTAGAAGTTGATTTTTTACATCAAATGAAAGCTAGTAAATAGGCAAGAGATTCAAATTTAACCTCCAAAAACCAAGTCCAGGTACTTGTGTTCTCTTGCTCCACAATTGCATATGCCACAGGAAAAGTCTGATCATTTGCATCTATACCCACAGCTGTTAGTAGTTGACCAAGATTATGCCCCCCTTTCAAGTGAGTTCCATCTACTCCAACAATTGGTCTACAACCCTCTACAAATCCTTTTTTCAACGCTTCCCAACAAATATAGAACCTTTGGAATACGTTGGTAGCTATTCCATCTTGGTCTGGCTTCAAGTGCATATACACAGAAGTACCAGGATTGGTTCTTTTTATCTCATGGCAGTAATCCCACAATTTCGCATATTGGTCTTCAACTCCACCTTCAATTTTCCTCAAAACCTTTTGCCTTGCCGTATAGCACTGACTTCGTGATACGTTACATGTGAAATCTTCCTGAACCTTTTGCACAAGCTCTTTTGTCTTAATACTAGGACTAATCCTGATATCATCAAAGTAAATCCTAGCCAACCAACTACTATTCATCAACTTATTATCCCAAATCCTCCCACAATTATGGTTTGGGTTGTAAGCTATAACCTTTAGCGTTTTGTTACTTGTCGCTCTATTAGTCGCAGAAATTTCCCATGTACAATCAATTTTGCCCTCTTCCTCTTTATAAACCTTGCATTTAGCCCTCACCCTTGTGGTCTCATTTTTTAAGAATCTAATTTCTCTCCCTTGTAGAATTGAATGCTGCCTAATAGCTCCAGCCAATTGGGCCCTATTCCTGAATAGCATGCCCTTGCAAAAGACCGGTTCTTCTCTCCCTTTCAGTGACCTAAAAACCTGTGCTTTATTAGCTCTTTGCTCATCCTCCCATTCTGCTTCATTCAAACTAGAAAAACCATCATCTGAATCTGAAACATCTTCCTTGTCCTCATACATCAGATCATCTTCAGAATCTCTCTCATCACCATTAATCATACTATTCTTACTTCCAGTCCATTCTGTGTTCACATCAACATTTTCTTCATACATCCTATCATCTTCATCACTTAAATCATAATCACTGTCAATAAAAATGTCATAATTCGCATCAGACTCTGAGTCACCATCCCCTTGCATCCCATCATCTGCCACATCTCCTAACCTTTCTATGGTATTTCCACTCTCTGGAAAGTTTCCACACTCCCAATCCCAATTAGAAATGTCCACATCTTCCAAACCACAGGAGATCACAAGGAATATCTCTACTACATTATCCTTAATATGCCTAACCATATCCATTACATGGTTATCAGTTTGCATAATAATGAAACCTCCATCTTGGACTGAACTAGGGACATTATAGTAGAAGTCTACTACATCAGTTAACCCACATTTTTTCGCAATTTCTTTCAAATCAAGAATTGAGACCCTATCCCTATCCTCATAATCACTGTAGCTTATTTGGCCACCAACATAGCATCTCCTACCACTTTCAACAGAGAAATTTCCCCCATGGTGGACCCTTATTGAAAAGAATTTAGGGTTTATATCTGCAATGCAATACACCGACAAACAACCACAAAGCAATAAGATAATGTACTAAGGTGAAAAAGAAATATACAAAATGCATGAGGTGGGGGACCAGTAAGAACCGAAATGGGGGACAACATACTAGAAAAAAAAAAAATCAGACCACTTTTTTTTTTTTTTTTGTGGTAAGTAAAAAAAATCAGAAAATGGGACCACTTGTGTTATACAATCCGACAATGCATGGGATGTGAAAAACCCCAACTTTCATATTTAAAACGTAGCTTCTCTCCTTAATCAGTGCAAATATTTGCATGTGTATATATATATATATACACACACACGCGTGTGTGTATCATAAACAAACGAAAATTAAACAAAACCCATCCAGATTTTAAAAACCGTAACTTTATCGCACACCATAACAGAAAACCCAACTGAAATTGCAAACTTACAGTTTGGGGAAGCCTCGTTTCCTTGCCTCAATCGATCGTCCATTGCACCCCTTAAGCCTTCATCGTTAGAAAATTCTGGGTTTGTGTGTGTGTAAGAATCGTGTGGAGTGATGAGTCGAATGGATACAGAGTATATGAGAGAGATGAGAGAAGACAGAGAGAGCGTGGAAGGTTTTTTTTGCTTGGGATAAGAGTATATGACAGAGAAAAAGGGGCCGATGGGGGTTTTGTACTTGGAATGGCATTTTTGCCCTTTCAATTGTGGGATTAGGGCATGTGCGGCCCACGTGAGTTTTTTTCTGTTTGAAAGTTAACGGAAGTTGGGAAAAAGGACTATATAAAACGCAACCCAATAGTTTGAGGACTAAGTAAAGCATTTTGATAGTTTGAGGACTAAGTAAAAATTTGGTGGATAGTTTGAGGGATGTTTTCAAAAAAAACTCTCTCCCAAATGGGATTAGTAAGGGTTTCGTTTACAACTTATATTCAAGATTCGGAAGAGTTTGTTGGGACTGTTTTATCCCAAATAAGAGAAGCAAGAGTACGGGACAAAGCTTTGGCTTTGTCAGATTTGAATCTAGCAGAGATGCGTTTCAAGCTGTGCAATCTACGAATGGATATTGGATTTGGGGCAAAGAGCGGGTGGTGAACTTGGCGAAATTTCTGAAGAAGCAAGATAGATACCCAGATCAGAGTTACAGTAATTACAACCAGGAAAATCCTAAAGATGGAGTGGTCGTCAAAAATCAAGGGAGGTACAAGAATCAACGGCCAAACCAATTTTATAATCGATACAACCAGGGAACCTTGGAAGATGGAGGTGTATTCAGAAATCAGGGGAGAGTTAACAATCAACACCCAAATTTCAGTCCACTAGCGAACGGTAGTAACTCGACAGCAAATGGGAAGCAACTAGCATTATATCAGAAGAAATCTCGGATCCAGTTTAATAACCCACCTTTGAAGAAAGCCGAAGAAAGGGGCAAGGAGGTATGGAGGAGAAAAGGGGTTCCAGAATCAAGCAAGCATGGAGCAAATACAGAAATGGCAAACCAAGCAAATGAGGGCAAGGATGAAGGTAAAATATTAAATGTTCAAGCAGTGGGAAATGGATGGTTAAACCGGAGTGCAGTTGGAAAGATGAGACGGCTAATCTCAGCACAAGATTTAGAAGTGGTGTTTAAGAAAGGGAAGGCAGGAAGTGTGCAGATTAAACCGATGGGAGGGAGGTATGTGATTATTTCTTTCTTGAGTATAGATCAAAGAGACGAAATTTTGAAGGAAGAATGGCTTGAATTGTGGTTTGAAGAGGTTAAACCTTGGAATGGAAATTCAGCGAAAGATGAGAGATTTGTGTGGTTTGCGTGCTACGGAATGCCTCTCAATGCTTGGAATGTTCCAACTTTCAGAGCAATTGGAAGTCGTTGGGGCTGTTTTATTGAAGTAGACAGCAACACTCTGAGGGAAGTATCATTCAATAAAGGAAGAGTTCTTATTTCTACAGAGTCCCAACAAAATCAGAGGGGAAGTGCAGCTGTTGGTGGATAGAAGGAAATACACTGTCAGGGTGGAAGAGGAGGTCACTTTTAGAACGGTGACTTCGTCAAACCAGGTTGTAAACCATGCAGCAAGCTTTGAACCTGCGAATGAAGATGATGAGGTGGATAAGATAGTTGATGGCATGGATGCCAGCAAGAATCAACAAGATAATTTAGCGGATGACATGGAAAAGCAAAGAAATGGAATTTCGGATGACAGGGCAAAAACCAATGAAGAGGAAGCTGAAGAGTTTGAAAGCAATGAAGAGGAAGCTGAAAAGGTTGTGAACGAAGGTCTTAATGATAACTATCAATCTAGTTTGAAGAAAGTAGCAGCAGCACAAGGGGCTATGTCTCTCGGGAACCATGCTACTGATGAGAATAGTAATGTGGAGAGTATTAATTCTGCTCTTGGTCTAGATTCCATTGTACAGGATTCTCAAAGCCCACTAACTGAAGAATGCCTCGAATTTGTAAACAATAGCAGCCAGCTCCAATATGCAGAAGCCCGAGAAGGTGAGAACCAGAAGCAAGGAAAAGACGGAGGGTTTTGGGATAATAATTTAGTGCAGTGTGATTCCAACATTTATGTAAGGGCTTCTCAGGTGCATGGTATAAACCTGCATGTTGATTTGAATCCAAGTGCTGTTAGAAGTAATATCAGAAGTCAACAATTGGAAGCATCAGTGAATTCAGAAGGGGACAATATTGCAAAGTACATTATTGCTTCTCAAGAACAGGAACACAATGAAATAGACAAGGAGGTGCAGAATACTATCATAGCAGACTCTCTAGGTATTAAGTTTGGTGACGCTGGTATTTAGAGGATGAAAAAGATGATAGAAAATGAGGCAAAAGTATTGAAAGCATCACTGAAAAACAATTCATTAAATTGCTCTACATCTTGTAATAAATAAGAGGCCAAATGTCTATTGTGGAGGTGATGGAAAAGTTCAATTTGGTGATGTGAGGGATACCAAGACCAATTTCTGACCATGTTCCTATCACTATCTCAGATAACAACCGGAATTGGGGACCAAAACCTTTTAGACTCATGGATGTTTGGCTGGTTAATCCAAAGTGTATTCAAATTGTCAAGGAAGCTTCGGTGACCACAGCAACTTATGGGCGGGCAGGATGTCAAGTTGTGAAGAAGTCAAAAGAGGTCAGGCTTAACGAACTACAAGAAAATTTCATCAGCTGGATCTGTTGAGTGAAGGTAGACAGTTGAGTGCTGATGAAAAGAAGCAGGGGAGTATGGTGAGAGGTGAAGCTCTGACATGTTTAAGAAAGGTTGAATGCATCTGTAGATAGAAATCTAGAATAAATTGATTGAAGCTTGGTGACAGAAATACAAGGTTTTTCAAATGTCAGCAAACAATAGATTCAGAAGGAATCTCATATACTCTATCAAGGTGGATGTTAGTATTATGGAGTAACCTGATTAGATAAAAAGGACAGCTGTGGAGTTCTTAAAAGCAGTATGGGTCCAAGAGTACAAGAGCAGTTTGGGTCTTCTCAACTTTGAGGGGAGGGCTAAGAGACCAATTGAATGTGTAGCCAAAACTGAGAGGCTGGTTTCTGTTGCTGCTGAATTTGGAGATTCATTATCATTGCTGATTCTACTGTTTGATACTATCACACTAGCTTATTGGTTGATATCTACTGGTGGGCTAAGAGTTTCTGTCTTTCTGATATTGAAGGATCAGGCAATGTCTTGTCTGTTGAAATGTAGCTGTGAGTTTCATGCCTTTAAAAATCATTTAGAATTCCGCATATTGGATTCGTGGGCTGTCAAAATGGTTACTGGTGTTGAGAATCTGATGCTGTGATAACGTGCTGAACATGCTGTTGAAATTAGTCCTGATGTTGGATATGGCTACTGCCTATTTGGTTCCTTGATGCTGGTAATACTACTCTGATACTATGAAGCTGATAATTCTGGTTCTGTTGTTGGGCCATGGATAGTGCTTGCCATGGATTAAAGAATCAGATAGCTGCTATTCTCCTGCAAGGACGTGATCATTTGATTTTGGTGCTAGGGTGATGCCATCTTTCCGTTTGTGGCTTCATCCAAATGTTCATTGGATGATCTTCTTATCTTTATCTTTTTTCTTTCTTTTGGCTATCTCTCTTGCTTCAAGGTCCTCCTTGTAACTTGAGGTTCGGCCTCCTCGATGTACCCTTTATCGAGTTCCTAATAAAACTTTGTTGTTTATAAAAAAAAAAATAATTGGACAAGAGGGATGTCAAACTCAGTTATCAACGCAATAAAGTATCTTTTAATTGATGTTTTCGCTAAAGTAAATAGGCTAAAGTTTATGTTTTTATAAATTTGTGGGCAGGTCAGTTCATATATATACATCAACTAAAATGACATTTGGCAGAAACAACATGCCTACTGACACTATCTTGTAGTCCAATAATATTTATCGCGAAAATGCAGCCTTGATATAGTATTAACTTGAGAATTAAAAATGTGATATCAATAATTGTTCATTTTGTTCGATTCGTCGATCACGTGGATATGCAATAAGTTAAGGTAAACAAACATATTCATCTTGATTTTTTTAAAAAAAAGTCAGTATATTTCAACAATAATAGACTACAAAGAGAACATGTTGCATTAATTATGTGGCCAAGCAAAATAATCTTACGAGGTAATACTCGGGACCAAGAGATTGAGAATCTGAAACCATCCATTCCAATAAACTTCAACAGTTGCACATCTTCCTGTTAATTGTCTCACCCTTAGAATTGAAACACAAAAATAATATTCCTTTGAAAATTGCATCTCTAATTAACTCACTCTTTCTAATCAATCGGTGTAAGTTTTTACCAATTACAGCGGGAGTACAAAGGAACAACCCATGAGGGGAAGTTAAATCATATTTGCATATACTTGTAACGATGATAGAAATCATCGGCTACGTCTCCATTGCAGCCATTCAATATTTTACCTGTAGTAATATCATCACGCAGTTCACACTTTTATTTGGTTTGAAAATTGCTATGTACAGTACCCTTTATTTTTTCCTTCTAAAATTTGCGAATTCTTAAATTTTCAGATTCTTGATTTTTGAACGTTGGTTCTTGAATAAAAAGAAGATAAAAATGCGAAAAGGAAAAAGAGAAGAAAAAGATAAAAAAGCCTATAAGGGTAAGACTAGAGAGAGGCGTTAGTTGTTGCATTATTTGCGTTAAATGCTCATAGATTCAAAAACCTTAAAAATTCAGTCCAGAACCGTCAGGTAATATCAATATGTATGGTACGGTGGCATTAAAGTATAGTACCTAATTATTGAGGTAATTTCTAGACAATCGTGTTTCTTTTTTGGCCAATCATGTTTTAATCATATCATTATTGATATCCAATCAATGTTATTTTTGGCACATGTGAAAACAGAAGTCCAACTAAATGAATAATTGGAAATCACATTTTTAACGGCAGGGTAAACATCAAATTATGTGTAGGACTTGTTGTGCCCCGATCATAACTGGCCAAGGACTCATGAAGTGTTTGGACAAGATGAGGAAAAGTTTCCGAGTGCCTGCTCTGGAGGCAGAACTACATTGAGGGGGAGTGGCACGGACCACTCCAGGTTTCATGAATAGTGTTAATTTATACGTATGGATGATACGCGCGTAAATGTTTATATTAACGCCCCTTAATTCATCTTTGTTAAGTCCTATTTATATTATTATTCGGAGTTTAATGTTTGATTTTTGTATTGTAGGTATTTGAAAGTTTAATAGGTTAAAGTGGGTTAAATCACAGATTGGACCATATTTTGCTTCTACTGTTGCATGTCTCGTGGGCCTCAAAAGGCTACCTTATGTTTCCACTTATTTTGACTGAAGCCTTGGAGAAAAGAAAAGGGAATTAGGCCTAAGCCAATTCCGGCCCGCGAGAGTAATTGTGTTTTTTTAGTCGGCTACAGAGATAATAAAAGGAAGGAAGGAGGCTGCTGTGGAACGGATTCGGAATCACGCTGTCAGAGGAAAAAAAGGCCAAGACCGAGAGCTACAGAGAACAAGGCGCTGGGATATTTTCTTGGATTCCCACGTACGGTAAAAACGGAGTTCGGGGGCTGCGATCACAGGTTGCGCATATCGTCAGTTTACATTCCGAATTTTATTTGACAGTTAGATTGATTTCTTCAAAGCTTGTTTTTTTTTCTCTTTCAAGTTATAATTTGAAGCTTTGTTTAATTACTCGCACTCCGGTAATTTGTTTGAATTTATGTTCTTCATTAAAGTTATTCGTTTGTGTTTATTTAATATTGATTTCTCGTTTATTTTTCATCTCAAGTAATAGAAATTGTGTTTCAATCTAGGGTTTCTTTTGTTTCTTGTGCAATGATTAGTGAGTAGTCGTATAGGTAAGGTCGTGGGGCGATTAGCACACTGTGGCCAATTCGGGTACTGCTTACATTTTTAAATAATAAAAAAATGATTTTAAATTGGTAAAATAGTTCCCGTAGACGAACCTGGGCATTGTCGGAGTCCATATAAACGGGGGAATGGGTGTCCAAAACTTATTCTTCGCTGCGCATTGGTAAACGGCGACCATAAGGGTTCGCATCTTGTGGGGTATCTTTTTCAATTTAAAGTTGAATATTTTTAAGAACACTGAATGAAGCAGATAAATCCGGACTATCCAGACTGATTGCGAGTGCTATGAACCTACGACCGTACCTCCTTTTTAATTATTAGAAAAATCAAACAAGTTCTTAGTTTTAGTTAATCTCTCAATCAAACCAACAAGGGGTGGCTACCTAAGAGCCCGTTTAAATCAATAACAACCCAAGTTTTTAAGCAATATATATCACTATCTTTGTGGATTCGACTCCGGACTTACCGGATATTATGCTGCGTCGGTCTCCGCCCTACGCTTGGGGCAACCCATTAATTTAGGACTAAAAAATCGTCAACCAATGGATTAGGCACTTATGGTACCTAAATAACTTAGATTTTTCACTCAAATCATTTCACAATCAACAATATTATTTGGTTGATCTTTTCAAATATAGTTAATCATGCAAAAATTCATCTACATCTCCTTCGCTTAAGTAGTTTAATTAATTAGACAACTAAAAAAAAAAAGAAGTAGCGGAATATATATTCATCAGAATATATTCAACTTGAATGAATCAAATATTTTACAGTGAACAACTAAAAATTAGTAGAATGAAAATTTTATCAATCTCTCTCCTTCTCTTGATTTTCTAAAAATCACTAGTATTTATGGTCGTGGGGTATGGAGGTTATTTTCTTGGGATAACTTTGTTCGGTTATGCGCAACTCGATTAATTTTGGAAGACCATAAACACACTGTTCACTAGCAATGGCCCACTTAAAGCCAAAGCAAACGCCTTACGGACTAGTCCCATTTTTTTGTTTTTATTTCTTGAACTGATTGAAAAAGACTAAAGATATCAACTTTCTTTTTGGTAATTTGGAGTATTAACCTTTCTGTTTTGTTGAATAGAAAAGGAAAGAAATGTTGTTGGACAAACTTACACATATATATGAAAAGGACTTGGGGACAAGAAATCTGGATATTTGTCGGTCTGTCAAGTCTCAACTATGGGCAAGAAACCTATCTTTTTTTGAGAAAAGCTTTAATTAATACTATATCTGTCATAATTTGTTGTGCCTGTTTTCTTTTAAAACTTTACAAAAATTTGTCCATCTCACAATCTATAATACTCCCTCCGTCCCTTTTTAAATGTCCTGCTTTATAATTTCAACTTATTAAAAAAACATCATCATTATACCTTTCACATCAACTTTTTCCTCCACTTTCCCTACTTACCCATCATCTTTACACTTTTACTCACTAACTTTTTAAAATGGAATTTACTTTTAGGGACAAAATAGACAATACACAAACTTTTATCCATTAACTTTACAAAATGGACACTTATTAAGGGATAGCTCAAAATGGAATACCGAACTCTAAAAAAGGGACGGAGGGAGTATTTTTTATGATTTCAAATTCTTTGTTGAAAAGAATTAATTGATATCTATAAAACAAGATCCATATTAAATATATAAAACTAGTGCATGGCCATGTCTGAAAGGCACGGTGCAGCGTATCTAAAGGCACATTGCTAGTGCATGCCTGAAGGTAAGACTCCACGATCAGCACACTGCAAATAAATACTGGATATTGAACCCAATATATCAACACTTATTCAAGAGTAAGATTATAAGAACCAACATTTTAAAATTTAAACATACCAACAAATGCTCTACATCAACTAAATCAGCAAGGGATGAAAAATAATAATGGAAACTCTGGTACTGGTTTTGGCCTTTTGTTTTAATTTATAAAAATGAGAGAGCATAAGAGTAGGGGACGAAAATTATCATCCTTCTAATTTTGTGTGTTTGATTTATGCAGCTTTATACCTGAGAAAAAGAAGAAGATGAAACACTCAGTCATGAAGTTCACACACTACATGCGCTTACACATTTTTCAACTTAAATGGATGGCCAATATCCAGTACGTGCTTCCAAAGATTTTCCAAAACACATACAATTGAATAAAAAGTGGTCTACCTACTATAAAAACCAATTCACCGCTACAGATTCAAAGAACATGTGTTGGGCATTCCATCAAACGCCTTATTGGCTATATAAAAAATGTAGCGAGTACATGAGAAGGAAGGAAGCTAGAGAGATGGGAACCATTGGTTGCCACAGATTCGCCGAACATGAGTTGGGCATTTCATCAAACACCTTATTGGCTATATAAAAAAGGTAGTGAGTACATGAAAAGGAAGGGAGCTAGAGATGGGAACCACTGGTTTTAATAGAGCAATATCAATGATTTTGTAGTGACGTCATGGCCGTCGTCTACTTTGTTAGACCACACCCAACCATTTCTACTGCATACGTGGAGTCGTGGAGAGAGAGAGAGAGAGAGAGAGAGAGAGAGAGAGAGAGAGAGAGAGGGGGGGGGAACATGGTTTTGAGATAATTTTATTTTAGATTCCTCCATTTCTCACTAAAATGCCACTCAAATGTAATGTATTTATCAAAAATGTCATGTTGTAAGATTTAATGGCGATAACGTATTAAAAACTCAATCTAACGGCTAAAAATGTGCTTTTGTTTGTATGTGTACATAAATTTTGAAATATTCCCTTGAGATACCGCTCTGTTTTATAATATAGATATTATACATTAAAGAATATGGACAATTTTCCGAAACGTCCAAGAAAGGACATAGACACAACCTTTTGGGACGGAGGGAGCATATTGTGTACGGGATGCATCTTGTATAATTACAGTACTGAAACTGAATTAATAGTCTTTTACATAAAAATTTATGAAATTAATTTGAAATTCATAACACGTTAACCATCAAGAAGAGATCGAGAAGAGAGAGAGAGACCTGGAAATTGTTTAGTGAAGGTATCCCATATGCTGGGGCCTTTTCCACCTTCCTTTGCAGCACCTTCAAACTTGAGAAAAGAAAAAACATGGTGAACTTGCATGAAGTCATCAAGGTGTGTGTGTGTGTGTGTGTGAGAGAGAGAGAGAGAGAGAGAGAGAGAGAGAGAGTTGTGTGCATGTATGTATATATACCTGGTAGGCAGAAGAGGCAGCTCCAAACACAAAACCAGGTGGAAAGGATGTCCGATTAAACGGGGTGTAGACGTGTTCACTTTGAGCAAATGCACAGACTAGAAAGACCACCATTAATCCTGCTACAAGGCTACTTTGAGTTGCCATTGCTACTCTCTATGCTTTCAAACTTGTCCCTCTCCACCTCTCCTTTAAATAGACTAGTGCACAAGCACAACATACGTATGGATACGTACAAAGATAATTGCTAGAAGCTATGCAAACACGACGACTATACCACAAATGCCAGGAAAAGTATTCAGTACACACGCTCTTTACGAATTTTTATTTCTCATTTGACGAAATTTTTGTGGCCCATTTTATAAATCTTTGTTGTGGCTCGTTTTATTCTGGAATATAGTGCACCCTTAACGAAATTTGTGACTGATTTTATGTGGCCTGAAGTACATGCATAGCGCACACCAATTTTTTTTTGGTAAAACACTAGTTCTACCCACTAAGTGTTGGAAAAACCTTTTTCCTTGCTGATAAAAAAAAAGTGTTGAAGTTGTGTCCTAGCATCTATTATTGTATCGCAAATGAATCATGGTTCGGGGATTTCTACAGTATTTTATTTATGTGTCACTAATTAACAGGTAATCATTGCACTATCACATTAATACGAACAAGTTTTGTACAATACTATCATAAATTAATTTCAATCAACGAGTTACAGTCTCAAATGGCTAAAATGGGTATTGTCAATATTATGATTAGAGCAATGGAAGGAAGATCTGTTATCTTAACGTGTAATAACAAAGAGGAGATGGATGAAGTAATCAAACTAGACTGTTTGCAAAGATGGTTCTCTGAGGTTAAGCCCTGGGAAGGTCAGGTTGCATATATTGAAAGATTTGGATGGTTGTGTTGTTATGGTGTACCACTAAACGGTTGGAGCAATAGTTCATTTAAAGCAATTGGAGAATTGTGGGGTACTTTTATTTCCACGGATGAACCTACTCTAAGACTCATTTCGTTTGTGGAAGCCCAAATCTTGGTGGCAACGAGTGAGTTCAAAGAGATAGATGAATGGATAAATATTGAAATTGAAGGTAAATGGTACAAAGTCAAAGTATTGGAGGAGCCTTGTGATCAACCATCAGTTGTACATGGAGAAACTAATTTCCATTGCAGTACCAGATTCTTCTTCTCCTCTGATGGAGGAAATTGAAGATGATGATGATGATGAGCTGGACGAACACGTGTTTGATACTGATGAGGGGAACGAGATGGATGGTGGGGAGAAAGGTGGAAATAACGATAATGTTTCAATGGGAGATAGGAACGTAAATTTGATTGGGGATCCCACGAAGCACGACAAGGAACAGGTGGAGGTTACGTCTACGAAAATAGCGGAGACAAATGTACGGAATCGAGTGGAACTACCAATTCAAACAAGGGAGGAGTCGATGGATCCTACGGAATCTTGGGATAGTAAATCAATGGATAGCAGGAATGGATTTGCTAATGTCAAGGAGTATAACGTTTCAACCCAAAACGGTGTAAAGGAGGATGATGGTGAGCTTTCGGGCTCAATGTATGTTCAAACCACAAATACTTTGGGTACAACAAGTAAAGGGCTGAATAGTCAACAACTACTCCAGAACAATGGGCAGTCAATTAAGGGAATCAATCAAATGGTGGACCTCAACATTTCTCAAGGAAGGATAGAGGGATAGATTGAGTCGTTTGAAAGAGGCGAGATGGAGGTTTAGTCCAAAAACTCTTCGGTGAGGGAGGTTAATTTGGACCTGGGGTGTATTTCTCAAAAAGAGGAGTATGTTATCTCCAATGGGGATGTAGAAGAGGTTAAAGGACTTCATAGGAAAAACTCAAAAGATGGGAGTAATGCTCTGGGCGATAGAGTGTCTTTTGATGCCATACTTAAGATGAGAAGAAGAGTTAGAAGATCGGAGAGGAAAATTAAGAAAAAAAAAAGCATCTTGCGGAGATTGAGACTAAGTTTGATAAAGTGAATTGTACAAAAAGAAGGGCCCTTATTCCTCAATATTCTTTAAGGAAGCTCGTAGATGTTGTATATGGCTCCTATTTTGGGTATTGAAGTTAAAGGAGGGAGGAACTATAATTTAAAGAAATTTGTTCAAATGCAAGAGGAAGAATTAAAAGAAAGGATCCATGCTTTAGATGATTTTGAAGAAGAGGATATCTCGGAGGACGATATTGATTTCAAGGATGATGCTTCTCTCTCTTTGGCATTTTGATTTCGAGGTTAGGCGGGTATGTGGTGTTTTGATTTTTCTGATTTTGCTAGCTCGGTGGTGTTTCGGTTTGGGTTGTTTCTTTTGGTTGTGGAAATTGATCGATAATAGGAAAATAGAGGTGTAGTCTGTTGCGAAGGTCTCGGTGGATTTGTTTTTGTGTTTGCTTGGCTTTTTGAGTGATTGATGATGGGGTTTTGCATAGGGTATGTAGGATCGTTTTGGGTTTTATTGGATGTTTTAGGTTGAGGTTGTGTGGTTTTGTTATGGTGTTCAGTTGGCGGCTTGCCATCTTTAGGTCTCGCGTGGCTTTCTGCTGGTGTGCCCTTGATCCTTTTAATCTTTGTAATCTTTTATAAAGATTAATAAATTCTTTTTGCTTAGAAAAAAAAAAAGTTTTGTACAAAAAATCTATCTATACCAGTGGCACTTACACTTATAAAACCCTAGTATGTATAGCATATTATATAATTATAAGTTTCGGTATACCTGTTGCTCTCTAAGACCCCGATCGTTTTGGAATTTTGGATTTGGATTTGTATTTGTCATGCGTGAAACTTTTTTTGCTAACGCAGAGTGTCCTCGGATCAGCTTGCACGTTTTGCAAGACTAAATTTCTATAGCCCCCACCAGCCTTTGCTAACCCAAAGGATTTTTATGCATGAGTGGCCCCAAGAGTTTTTTCGCAGTGTAGGAGAGTCAAATTTGGAATCTCGGGTGGTAAGTCCCTCCATCCTAGCCGATCACCAACTGCACTACCCCTTGGGGTTTGCCATGCATGAACTTATAAGATTTGGCATTCCTTTAGCAAATTCTTCTGCCAAACCCCAAGGGGTTGGCCAAGTGGTCTTGCCCTGAGACTTAGGTGCTTGCTTCATCCTAAGGTCTTAGGTTCGATTCTCCTTGCGAACAACTCTTGGGGCCACCTCACCCCCAGGCATAAGTGTGCAAAGCGGCTATGGAAGGGGCTGTAGGTATTAGTCTAAGGTGCGCGCAAACTGGTTTAGAACACCTGCTGATAAGCACGTAAATGTTCATATTAGCGCATCCTAATTTATCATTATTAAGTCTATTTATTTTATTACTTAGCATTTTAATGTTTAATTTTTGTATTGCAAGTGTTTGAAAGTTTAATAGGTTAAAGCTGATTAAATCATGGATTGAGCCATACAGTATTATTTTTGCTCCTACTGTTGCATGTCTTGGTGGGCCTCAAAAGGCTATCTTTTATTACCGGCCACTTGTTTTGGCAGAAGTCCTGGACAAAAGAAAACGAGGAATTACGCCTAAGGAAATTCTCGGCCGGCCCACGAGGTTATTACTTATTATTAGTCGGCTACAGAAGCTATAAAAGATAAAGAGATGTTACATACACTACCATTCAACCACTACACCATTCATTACATTCTTTGTGGAACCCATCTCGGGTCTCAAAAAAATACAGAAAAATGTCCATAAATTTTAAAATAATATATTATGGGGCCCTATAAAAAATCAGCTCCAATGGATATCGGTAAGTATTATTTCTTGATTTATAGGGACGAAACTGTTTAACTGCACAGTTTCGCCCTTACGAATCTAGAAATAATACTTACCGATATTTGTTGGAGCTGATTTTTTACAGGGCCTCATAATATATTATTTTAAAATTTATGGACATTTTTCTGTATTTTTTTGAGATCCGGGGTGGACCCTACAAAGAATGTAGTGGATAGTGTAGTGGTTGGATGTAGTGTACCTAGACTTAGTGATAAAAGAAAGGAGGAAAAAGGGTTTTCGAGAGGGGATTCCACGGACGAAGAAAGAACGGGGGCAGCCATCGAAAGCCAAGACCAAGAGCCAGAGAACAAGGCGCTGAGATATCTTCTTGGATTCCCACGTACGGACAAAATAAAGAAAGGGACTGCCGTGATATCTTCTTGGAATCACGCTGTCAAAGAACGAAGAACAGAGGGGCTGCGAGGTTTAGCTTTTTGTTCCGAATATTGGTTTTTGTTCTGAGTTTTCTTCTTTGAAGTTTTCAATTTTTTGTTTAAGTATTTAAGCATTCAACAACTGGTTTTAATTTCTGCTCTTAATTAAAGTTGTTTGTGGATCTTTTTTTGGTTTTAATCTTTTGTTTAATTTTGATTCCAAGCATGATGCAAGTTAGGGTTTCTTTTGCTTTTGTTTAATAATGTGTGAGTAGTCATTAGGTAGAGTCGTGGGGTGATTAGCACACCTTGACTAGTTCGGACACTGCTCCTTTTATTGAACAATGAAAAAATGATTTTAGATGGGAAAATACTTCCCGCGGACGAACTCGGGCATCGCCGGAGCCCATGTGAACGGAGGAATGGGGGTCCAAAACTCGTTCTTCGCTGCGCGTGGGTATACGGCGACCATAGGATTTCGCATCTTGCGGGGTATCTTTTTATATCTAGAATTAAACGTTCTTGAGAACTCCAAATAAAGCAGGTTGATCTGAACTAGTTACAAGTGCTATAAACCCTACGACTGTACCTCATTTTAATTTTCTAAAAAGTACAATCAATTTCTTGTTTTAGTTAATCTCTCAACCAATCAACAAGGGGTGGCTACCTAAGAGCCCATTTAAATTATAACAATCCGAATTTTTAGTCAGCACACATTACCGTCTCTGTGGATTCGATTGCGGACTTACCGGATATTATGCTGCATCGATTTCCGCCCTACGCTTGGAGCAACCCATTATTTTAGGTCTAGAAATCGGTCAAGCACCTGCATTACCCAAAAAACAAAAAAATTTATTCTGCTGCCACTGATATATGCCTTATCCTGAAAATTTTAGCAAGAAAACACTTGTGAAATTTTGTCTTTGTTTGTTACTTTTATTTGTTCCTTTTTAGTCGTATTTTCCAAATACGGTTCAATGCAGTGGCGTAGTCAGAAATCTATTTAAGTGGGGGCATTTTTTTAACACATTTCAACCAGAAAATTGCTTACTAAGCAACGTTAAAACATTTGTGCTAAGAATTAAAAAACCTAACATATTTATTAATATAGTAAACTATATAGAATATAAAAACAATTGAATTGCTTGAATTGTCTCAGCGTATCAAGTCTAAGAGTAATTCACTATACAATATTTAGCAATATTGCTCCCATTGTTAATAATTGCTAAAGTATAAAACGTAAAGCCCATGGTAAGGGATTTTTGAATTTTGGACATAATGCATTAGAGAATTCCAATTAGTAAGTGACTGCTATTTTTCGCATTAGACATCTCATTTCGCTAGTGTAATGACAATGTTCAAAAGTGCGAAACAAAAAATTGAGAATGAAATGATATTCGACATGTTGTAGAAAGATTAATAGTAGATTTATGAAACACAATTAACTAGAAAAAATACAAAATATATTTTTTAAAATCTTAAATTTTTAAAAAAAATCGAGTGGGGGCGCGTGCCCCCGCTCGTCACATGCTCCCTCCGCCACTGGTTCAATGTCGACGGTCAAGACTTAGGAGTTTACTCTATTCTAAGATTTCATGTTCAAAACTTCACAGCTCCCTTGGACCCATTACAGAGTATCGCTCTGACTTTAATTGAGATCCCTGTAAGTGAATAGTGGGATTGATGATCTCCAGTATGGGTAATTAAACGCATGGGTTTTGATAGAGGGAAGGTTGTAGAAGATCGAAGACTATTGCGGCAAGATTCATGCCCAACTGCACCAAAAAGGATGTCCACACTCGATCTGGGTCTTAGCATCGGTACTCAATGGCAGACTAACGAGTGGTGATGCGAAGCTGGCAGAAGATGGTAACAGTGTATATTGGCGGTTGGCACAAACCCTTGTGGTGATAGAATCTCTTTTTTGAGTTGTTGATTTCATCGATCTCGTGGGTATTTTGAGATTGGGGGTTGGCAGCTCAGATGTTTACACGACTCAGATGTCGTCCATTCAGAAATTCAAAGGTTTAAATCTCATCTTCACTCATGTTGCATCTAAGTCGTTTATTGTCAAAATGAGATTTGAACCGTTAGATTGCTGAATGGACGGCATCCGAGCCGTGTAGCACGCCTTTTATTTTAACATAGTGGTGTCTGAGTCTGTTGAGAGTGAAATTGAAACATTACCATCTTCAACATGTCAAATAATGGAAACAGTGGTTTCTTTTGGAACTTGGAAGTAGGTGAAACAATTATTAGATGCGATGATAATTTGGATTTCTGAAAATAAATACTACTACAATGTAATGGAGCGGTAGATATGGTTGATCTGGATATGTGGGGAAATGAACATGTGGACCTTGGACACTGACTAATGAGGTGTTGCATTCGCTGCATGGGCCGGCATGGCCGAACGAGGCCCTACTGCATGGATCCTTAGATAATTCATTTGCTCGTATTTTCAATCTTTGCTCTATAATGATCGCACGTACCATTTTATTGCACTATTGATCGCATGTCTATGTGCATCCACAAATTTTAAAATATTTTTTATGAAGTTATGTAATAAATCAGCTCCAACCAATGTTGGTAGGTACGTTTTCTGAATTTGTAGGAGTGCAATCCTAAAGTGGCCCCATATAGGCGTGCAGTCAATGGTGGGGTAAAATGGTGCGGTCCTTGTAGACTTACAGTCTGTTTTTATTCCTTATTTAATTTAATTTTTTACATTTGTCAATTTTAAATGAAACTTTTGATAATTATTGGTTCTTCTTGATGAGAAGATTCGGCAAAATGAAAATTTATAACTTCTACCATTTTTTTTAGAATATCCATAATTTTGCACTTTCAGCTTAGTTAAAAGTGTTAAATTCTGAATATTTCTAAAAAATATTGGATAAAAGTTATAATTTCTTACTTTTTCGATTCGTTTCATTGAGACAAACTAATAATCGACAAAAATTTGACAAAAAATTAACAAATGCAAATTTTTTTTTGAATAAGGACAAACGTTTTTTGTTGGGAAACTATGCCTAATTCTTGATAATCTTTTTCCTCGAGAGAGAAGAATTATTGCCCTTTGTGTTGTGCTTAAAACGTGTTTACGGTTCGTCCAGAGTTTTTTTGAAAGGCACTTTTATTTATTTATTTATTAATCTTTGAAATTGTTACAAAGACTAAATTAAGTAAGAACAATCCCTTGTCCAATCCGAGACCCAAACTTTCGATGGACAAAAAACCAACCAGAAAAACCCAATGGTGTTTGTCTCGATTAATTCCTGATTTATGTATTCCACATTCATCGTGCACAAATGACTAAACCAATTTGAGCCATCTAGCTTGGTCCAAATGGGGATTGAACTAGAACCACTTTCCAATGCTGCTGCATCATAGATGGTTCTAGTTTCCGCAATTCCTGCCTCTGTGTGAATGAGGTCTACTGCTGATAGTGCTCTGCTTAATTAGGTTCACTACTTCTGGATTAGGCTGCCTTTTACCACTTCAATTATTTTTCGTTCGATGCCTTTCTTTTCTATCTTTTCTTTTTTGGTTTCATACTATGCTTCAACTTTTGTGACTAGTATTTGGTCCTACTCTTGATGTATCATTCGCCGAGTTCTAATAAATTTTGTTGCCGATATCTAGGAATTGGTAGCATCGGGACTGTCTTTCCAATGCTATGTTTGATTGACGTGGGATTACCTCGGTAAAAGAGGGCATTTTCGTAATTCTCAGGCTCAGGACTTTTACTACGTATAGGAAACATTTGAGGGGATTTTAATAATTTTTCATCACTCATAAAATGACTTTCTCGCATGCTTCTCAATCCCACCTCCTCTTGAGATTATACATGTAACGACCTGCATCAGCTGACCTGCTAACCTTTAATCTAAAAATGTGGCTTAAAAAGTTAACATCGAGTTATACAGTAGCTGCTCGTGTTTTATTATATACCAATTTCACTTCCCATTTCCATCGATGTGGGATCTTACGATATAGTACCTCACATATAGGGATAAAATGAATACTAGAATCACTAATCTCAATAGTCATTTCAAAATCAAACATGACATAACGAATGATTAGACGCCATTAGTCTTGGGACGCGTGTTCCGTGAAAGGATCGGCCTTTGTGCCTTATCTTTGGTTTTGCATTGTGCTGAACTCTATTTTTTCCTTTTCTATCCATTCAACTCTTTGCTGGATGTTTGTTTTGTTTTGGTTTAATCATTTTGCTTCATGTATCCATACCATGAAGTGGGGTCATTTTTTTTTTTTCTCGGCAAAAGAAACTTTTATAAATCTCGAAAGGTTACATAGAGGGGAGTATCGAAAGCACACGACGCTTATGAGACCAGATAAAGAAGAAATTAAAAAGAGAGAAACACTAAAAATAAGTATCCAACAGAGAGTTGGACGGATCATTTGACACACTTCAAACACATATTACAATTTCACTTCTTTTGTTTACTCTTTGATGTACTCTTATCGAGTTTCTATCAATAATTTTTTTTTTGTTCTACTGATAAAAAAGAAAAGAAAAGAAACGAAGAGACCTTCAAGTCCAGACAGCAATGCACAGGCTGTATCATCAACTTGTCTAAAAGTTACTTTTAATCA
>BPLS01000657.1:551675-565123 GCA_019656275.1 Rhododendron kiyosumense
ATAGCTAAGCACAAGCTCTCCATTTTACACCTCAATGCTGTAGTTTACATTGTACATTGTTTTCCCTTAAAGAAAGACATGAGAAGAGAGAAAAATCTAGCCATGTTGTGGTGGTCCTTGACTTTAACTAGAATCTGTGGCACCTGCCCACACCATATGCTACATGAGTCCATGTAACGAGGCTGAATGATAAGTTTGCCATTTTCTGTTTTGATTCCTGGAGCATATCATACATGCTTACGGTGTGTTTGGTTGCTGTAGTGTAATTTTGGTTTTGAAGTCTTTCCTTTGTCCCCGACCAACACACCCACCCACCGCGTGCATTAGGGCAGTTTGCACGAAGAAATTGAATGCCTTGCAAAATGAATCTGGATTTGCTGGTCTTAATTGTTTGAGCTATCTAATATGCAGGAAACACTGAATTCTAGCTTGGAAGGTCCTGTTATTCGTGCCTTTGAGATGTCATGCAAAGCCATGTTTGACAAAGTTGACACTACCTTTCAGAAAGGAATGATTGACCATGCAACTGTAGCTCAATAGCAGTTCAAGTCCACACATTCTTCACTGGCACTTGCTTTAAGGGTATGCAACTATACATGCAAGGCACAAATGTGCTTTGGCATTTTCTGACCTATATTGTTCTGCTGCTATCCTACCCATGTTCATATTTCTTCTATCCGTAATATGGTTGTGTATTCTATTTGTGTGTACCTGAGTGTTACTTATTTCAAGGTCTTTAATCCGTTTGTTTAGAATGCCATTAATTCAGCATTGTCTTTGACTCAAACTCTAAGTGGGGAGTTGTATGGTGGTCAGAGAAAATTGTTAGCTCTGTTAGAAAAAGTAATTTGTAATCTTCTAGAATAATGTAGAATAAATATCTAAGTTTAAAATAATAAGAAGTGTGTAGAAGTAATAATTACGCTTAGAAGTGTGTAGAAGTAATAATTACGCTTAGAAGTGTGTAGAAGTAATAGATACTCTAAAAGATATTTGTATGGAATAATCTAGAAGTTGTGAAAGATGTTTTGTAATTAAGCACATGGATAAAATTAGATAATTCTAGAAGATGGAGATCCTTGTCATTAAAGCATATGTGCTTATCTCCAGACAATTCTAGAGAATTGGAGGTTGGTAGAAGTGCTCTATAAATAGAGCCTTGTTGTATTCACTTTGAATAATGAAAAATCTAATAAAAGCCTTCATAACTTCTCCTTGTAACATCTCTCACCCATCCTTTTCCACTCTCTTGTCTAATTTACTTCAAAATTGAAGGTTCGTTCTACCTCTCTTATTGTCGGCTTCTCTGCAAGGGAGTACTCAATGTCAATGCTAATGAATATTACTTCTGCAACAGATTGAGGCTCCTTTGGATTTGACTAAAGAGCTATCTAGATTGGTCTCTAAGCGTAAATATGAGGAAGCTTTCGCCACAGCCCACAGCTCTGCAAAGACTTGATGTTTCCATCAAAGTTTTGAATACCGTTTCGGACATGGTATCGGATTTGTCATTGGAACGGTACGTACCAGTACCGGTACGGTACCAGGTACGTTTCGGATTTATCGTTAAAATATAAAAAAAAAATTATATATTTAGTTATAACCTTGTTCAGCAACCTTATTTCTTTTCTCAAACCAACTCTTTCCCCTTTTATGGACAAAATATCACACGGCCGGACACCTGTGTGTAATTTTCAAAAGTACCACTAGAAAAGGTTAAAGGATAATTTGGTCCTTCTTCAGTTTAGGGTTTCCAAATTTTATACTCCTAGTCACTTCCCTCCACCAGCAGCTCCCGTTCTTGTCTGCTAACCACTGCTGCGTCTCTCTCTCACAACCAGCAATGGAAAAAACAGGTGTAGCTCCTTCTCTCTCCTCCTCTCCTCTCCTCTCCTCTCCTCTCCTTTCTCTCTCTCTCTCTCTTTTGCGCCTTCCCTCTGATCAAGATTCAAGACAAAGTTGTGAATCTCAGTCACAGTCCATGCAGATTTAGTACCGGCCGGAATCTCCGGTACGTCGATCTCGTCCGAGATCGGCCGGAATCACCGGTACTCGCCGGTATCAGAACCGGAACGGTATTTGAGGGATAACTTACTGGTTTTACACAAATCCGGTACGTACCGGCCGGTAAAGTACGGGATTAACAACATTGGTTTCCATTGTATCTTGGTTATGCTATCAGGTAGAGTTTATATATATATATATATATATATTGATAGTTTTCACTAAGGATTGAGACAATTGGTGAGCACAAAAAAAACCCTAGTCGAGTCATATAACTAGGATGCTTTGTGATCTTTATGCTTTAACCTTATTTTACTTTGTAATTAACGTGTTATAATCTATGGCATGTTTGTTTTTGTTTGCCTTGGGACTTCAGATTTTTCTGCAACACCATTTAATCATTTATAGTATATTCCACCAGGTTGATTTACACCGTATTTTGGCTATGGTTCCTCCCCCTCTGAGCCAAGTAGTTCTACTATTTCTTCTACAGCAGCTAGCTTGTGACATCAGCAAGCACACGACTCAGAAGTTGGCTTGGATGATAGGGGTGGCCGTTGCCTTTAACCTAAGTGACCCAATGATAGCAGTCTATGTGCGGTCGATCTTGGAGGATGTCTACCGAAAATTATACCATTATTGTAGCCTTCCAACAGCTTTTAGCATTGAGCGCTCCAATATTTGTCTTTTGATGCACATCATCAAATCAATGCGGATGTCAGTTTTTTTTTTCCATTTTTCGTCCACTTTTATTTTTTCTTGATCCTTAGAAAATGTCTTTTGGGACACTCCCTACTTCATCCTCAACTCAATAAATGACATTCCTTGCCTGCTTTAGAATCGAAATTTATTTGTTTATCTTTGTTTTTAATCATGTAAAGAACATAGTAATGGTTTTGTTTGATTATGCCAAGTTATGTTTGCACTAATTGATAAGTTGTGAACCGGTCAATAATGGTTTTGTCTTTATTCAAAAAAATTCGCGTTTGTTAATTTTATATCAAACTTTTATGAGATATTGGTTCGTCTTGACAAGAGGAATTAGAAAATTAAAAAATTATGACTTTTACACAAATATTTTGAGAAGTGTCCAAGAAAAAGTCCAAGAATTAACTTTTGGAGCTGTAAAAGTCATACTCCCTCCGTCCCATAATATTTGTCCATTTCGCAAAACGAGGATGTAAAAATAATACAATTTTTGCAAGAAAAATTAAATTTTTTTTCAACAATTCACTAGATATCGATGAGTTCTTTTAATTTGTGAAAAAAATTTGAATTTTTTTTTGAAAGAAATGCATTATTTTTGAGTTCTCGTTTTGCGAAACGACCAAACATTTAGGGACAGAGGTAGTAGTAATTTTTTTCTGTAATGCAGGATGTTCCGGATTAACTTGCACGTACTTCGGATTAATTCCTACAGTCTTCTCATACAATCTTCTCACTCATGGATGTTTTACACATTTATGCGTGAGAGTGAGAAAGTCCCAAAAATTACTGCAAGAAAAATAGAACATAAAACTTTAGAAAGAAACAAACTCTTAAATTCTATGCCAAAACCACTCCTCAAACTCTTGGTTGGACTCATCCACTTTGGTTGGGGATAAAGTCTCCTCTCAAAAGCTTGCCTGGCTCATAATGCTAGTCTTGAGTATTGGCATTTACTTATCAAATGCCAATCAATTGGTATCTGTGCATCAAATTGGCATTTGGGTGGGACATGAAAACTAACGACGACTGAGTTTCTTATGGGGGCAAGTGCTATTCTCAATTATTGCCTAGATTAATTAAAATGGTCAGAACTTGGGATTTTCTTTGAGACTTCTTGGACTGATTTGAATTTGAAGAGGTGGTTCATTCCTTAATCTCATGTCTCGCCTATTTCTTAAGAGTGCTATCGATGGCCTCAGGCCAATAGTTACTTGTTTTACGTAGATTGGACAGTGTCATACCTTCTATCCAGAATAACTCAAAGTTCCGTGCTTTAATTTGATAATTCAAGTGTTCGAGTCAGTTTACATGCTCTCAATGTTCCATGCTAGCTCAGTAATAGAGCTTGAGGTTTCTCTTAATTATGTCTATCGAGTTTGAATCTTAAAGGTTGTACGAATAACAGGAAGAAAAAAAAAAAAAAAAAAGATCAGTCTTGTTGTTTGCAAGTAGTGGGGCTAACGTAATGGCCCAATAGGCAATAGGATCTGGTACTGGCTAGCCGCAGTCCAACTTTGATACTTGTAGACTTGGAGTTGTGGTTCTTCGCTCACTCTTTTTTTCGAACTTTTTGTTTTTTTGCCATTTGAAAAGGGACTCTTTCTTTGGACTTGAAAGGACCCTTTTAGCCTAATTTTTTTCGGAATTTTTGGCGCCGTATTTTTGGTTTCATATTTTAGTATTTTACCTCACATCGAAAAAATTAGGCCCTTTTGGTATTTACTCGTTTGAGGTTAGGCCTGATTTTACAATCATTGAATGCTTGTCTCATTGTAAATAGAGTGACATCCAAGAGTTAGGCACTCAATACACCTTGCACCAGGTGAGGGTTTAAACCCCACTAGTTCCCCTAGGTTAGTAGTATAACTGTTATCTCTCGATCCTCCCACAAGGGAGACTGGGAGACTAGAGTTCGAGTCTCGTTAAAGACGTTTGGGGTTCAAGATTATAGATAACTTCTGGAATTTCTATGGATTAACTTACTAACTCTCCCGCTAACCCTCCACTCAAATATACAATATTGGCAAAAAGAAAAAGTAAGAAAGAAAGCTGATCGTTTCATTTGAAGCATCAAAGTCCCATAACCGATTAAATACGGTTCTAATATGGAGTACTAGAATTTTAACGTGGTATCTTTTGAGCTTTGGAATATTTTCAATAAAATTGAGCAATCTACCACTGGCTTGTAATTATTAATTTAAAAAAAAAACTAACATCAAATCCACATTGATCTCTACTGTTTGAATTACAAGTAATTGAGGAAAGAAATCCAAAGACAATATGCAACACAAACAATATCATTAGCAAAGGAAGTGTGCTCCCAAAACACACGTTATTTTGAACTGCAGATACAAGCGAGTTATATATTCTCCATCTTATTTATTTAATAGCCCAAACATACTACGGATATATGGTTTATTTATTGAAAATTACTGTCACAACTTCTGTCATAAACGCCTTCACTATTTTAGGAGGAACTTCTTGAACCAGAAAGCGGATTTCTTGGGGTATCGTTTCAGTCCATCGTTGAAATCAACGTAGCCAATACCAAACCGTTGCATGTAACCCGATAACCATTCAAAGTTGTCCAGAAACGACCATGTAAAGTAACCCTTCACCTTCACACCAGCACTGCCAAGATTCGGAAAGAAGAAGAAAAAGATGAAAGATCAATCGATGAAAAAAACTGTAGATGCATGTGAAAAAAACTCCCTAATGCGAATTATAAAAATACTGTTTTAGGTTAAATGTAAAGCATTGTTAATTAAAAGCCTAGAAAGCAAGGAGAGCAGACTCACTCGATGGCATTTTTGAGGGACTCAAGATGTACATTGTAGAAGTATACCCTCTCATCATCCTTAACGCCCACTTCTCGTGAGACATTATTGTTATCACCCATGCCTGAAACCAGTTAAAGAAATTTGTTTAGTACTATTCCCCTTATTTTAGGCCAGAAAAAAAAAGCTGGAAAAGACTATTTGCACAGATATGTTCGGAATCACCCGATACAGGCCAGAGCAGTACAAATTAATGAAGGCCTGGAACTGTTCTGGACACATGTGTGCTCACACAACACTTATCATTGCTCAGAAGTATTTGTGGTATAAAACAGAAACAATAAATGGCCTACTTAAAACAGAAATAATAATATTATAGCTCACCATTTTCCGTGATGTAAATAGTTGGATTTTTGTACTTGTCCTTTGTGTAGACCAGGAGATCTTTAAGTCCTTTTGGGTACATGAAAAATGTGCTCACCCCAGTCTGAAAATCCAATTGCATCACAAGTTAATTAGCTAGAAAATAGTAAAGCAATTTATTAAATTATTTTGTCATGAATTGGATTGTCAATTTAATTTCCTCTTTTGATTACTTTTAATTTGAAGTATCTTCGGTACTTACCGGCCTCCCAATGGCTTTTCCATTTCGCACCGCTGCATAAAAAGAAGAAGAGAAGAGAAGAGATGAGAAGAAAACAAAAAAAAACAAAAAAAAAATTAAAAGGGTTTTACACATGCAGTAAAACAGGGAGAAATAAAAATCTAAGGAATATGTAATTAGGATTCCAAATAGCAAGTAATTGCTCTTCTTGTCACATTTGGGAAGGTTTGTGATCTTCTAAAGCATTCATTCATTAATTAATTAAGTAAATTGATTTTCATCTTTTATAGCAACGGACTAACTTACTTGTTCGATTAGCTAGAGAATCAAACAAGTTGTAAGCTATTACTAGCAAGTAGCTCCCCGGCCGCGAGTGCGCGGTGAGATTGGATCTATAATCATGAATTAGCCAACTGACTTACTTGTTTGTACAGAGTTAGAATCGGTTGTGTAGCTGAGATTCACAGTATTAGCCGTGTGAGCATTATATACGTAATTGGCAATGTAGTAATTCAGCCCGATGAAATCGTAAGAGCCTATCAACAATTCAGCTTGCTCTGCACTGAATTTTGGCAGCCTTTTGCCAACTAGCGTACGCATGCTCTTTGGGTAGTCACCGTATGTTATTGGGTGAATAAACCTGCCAAAATTAAAACTCATTAGTACTCAAAAATAATACTCCAGCAAATCCGGCACAAGGGAATTAAGTGTAAATCAAACAAATATTTACACAAAAATCTCGTTTCAATAGGGGTGACTATTAATTAATTTCGTCTTACTCCCTCCGTTCCAAATTGAGAGTCCC
This sequence comes from Rhododendron kiyosumense, assembly GCA_019656275.1. Classification (NCBI taxonomy): domain Eukaryota; kingdom Viridiplantae; phylum Streptophyta; class Magnoliopsida; order Ericales; family Ericaceae; genus Rhododendron; species Rhododendron kiyosumense. Next base: position 558,574 of record BPLS01000657.1, read on the forward strand.
TCTTGGGAATTCCAACTATTTTAGGGGACAGCAATGATTAGGGGTGTACATGGTCCGGATTGGTCCGGTTCTCTATAGAACCAATAACTGGACCATTTCAAACGGTTCTAGAAAATTGAGAACCAGAACCTAACCAATATATGAATGGAACCTAACCAGAACCAAACCGTAAGACCGGTCCGGTTTTGGTTCGGTTCCGGTTCTATCCAATAAGCATCCAAACACTAATTCACAAAATATGAACTCATAAAATTAAAAAAATAGGAAGATAATGTACTAGAATAGGAAAGAAAGAAAATAAAAGCTTTCCTAATAAATGAAATTTCATCTCTAAATAAATTAAGTTTAACAAGGTAAAGATTAACCTATCAAATTTAAATACATATTTAATTACACACACATGTATATCTATATTTATCTTAGTTTTAAACGGTTCGGTCCGGTTCTAACCACGGTTCATTAATTAAGAACCAGTAACCGAAACAAAATTAACGGTTCTTATTTTTTTGGAACCATAACCTGATTGTAGAACCGCAGAACCGAACCAAATAAGACGGTTCGGTCCGGATCGGACCGATTTTACGGTTCGGGTGGTTTTCTTGGACACCCCTAGCAATGATTACACCTATATTACCTATTATTTCCACCATTACCCCTTTTTTTTTACTTACTTATAACACTTATATTCAATTGTGAGGGACACTTTTGGAAAATCATCAAAATTTTCCTTCCATTTTTGGAAAAGGACTATCATTTTGGAACAACCCAAAAAGGAATAATGGACTCTCAAATTGGAACGGAGGGAGTATAAATTACTGATGCTCTAGGCAATCATGAGCACACAAAAATTAAATCGGGTCTTTATATCCGCCCATTCTGATTCTTTCCAGCTTTGATTTTCTGGACGCAAACTCTTTGGCTCGATCGTTGAAAGCTTTCTTTTTCATACTTACCATCCATACATGAAATCAATAGCTCGTTGAGCTGCTTCCTTATCAGCAGTGGACTCGGTCAAGGGTACCATCCAATAACACACTAGCGTTATCCCTATCTGTCCCTTTTGAGACGCCTGCAAAATTTGTGTAATTGGTTTTATTTTTACGGTGATATATGCTTACAGTACAAGGAATATGATTTTTTTTCCTTCTTTCATGCCAAAAATAAAAAAATAAAATTCATCGATTATAGAGGTGTACGTATAAACGAACCTGATATTTTTGCTTGTAAAGTTTGACAGTTGCAGCATGAGAGAGAAGCAAATTGTGGGCGACCTTATAAGGCTCCGTCCCGGAATTTCCAGAGGGGCAGAACAACATCCAAGCCGAACAGCGGCCCGGTGCTAGGAGACCTGCATCGTAACCACCATAGCTATAGGACCATGGCTCATTCATGGTTATCCAGTGCTTAACCCTATCACCAAACTCCTTGAAGCATAGGTTTGCAAAATCCACAAAATCATCCCTGCGAAAACAAATTAATTTACCGACCTAGCTAATTAAATAATTTATGGTCTTATAGATTATATAATCTACGAGTACACGTACTAGACACATATGTCTGGACACATAGTCTGATCTTATATATGAAGATTAGTTTGGAGTACCATAATAAATACTCCCTCCGTCCCAAATTGATTGTCCCGTCCGCAAAACGGAGTATTAAAAATAATGCAATTTTTTCAAGAAAAAATTCAAACTTTTTTCACAAATTAAAAATTTTCATTGATATCTAGTAAGTTGTTGAAAAACTTTTGATTTTTTCTTGCAAAAATTGTATTATTTTTAACACTCCGTTTTGCGGACCGGACAATCAATTTGGGACGGAGGGAGTATTACTATCAGTCAAGAGATTTTTACTTACACAATAAGAGGGCTTAAAAATCCACCGTACTCATCTTCTAGTGCTTGGGGAAGATCCCAGTGAAAAATGGTTACATATGGCTGTATCCCTGGTGTAAAACAAGATAAAAGTTAAGCGACTTGTTAGAAAAGAGTCTCTACTTCAAACTCTCTGATTCTTTGGGTACGATCGATTTCTGTTTTCAAAAAAAATTGCTCGGATGAGAAGGATTTTATTCAACAGATAAAAGACAACTTTTGAAGTGCCATTATAAAAAAATGGAGTGCCAAAATTATTTTCCTTTAACAAATCGTGAGGGAGAGGGAGAGGGAGAGGGAGAGGGAGAGGGAGAGTACAATTTAATTACCATGAGATAGGAGGTAATTAATGAGATTGTTGTAGAAGTTAACACCTTCCTTGTTCACTCCTCCACTAAGTTTCCCACCTGAAAAACAATCATTCAAGGTTGGGAATGAAAACTTCGAGGTTTTGTGCATATTCCTGTTGGACAAAATTGAGTTTTAGCTTACTTTGAGGTTTGTTTTGAGTGGGTTCGACATGTCTATGTGGTAGAACTCACATACCGTTGTGTTCATCTTCGTAACGAGAATAACATCGAACATTTAGTTGGCTAGAATCGATTAATGGTGAATGAGAAATGAACCATAAAAAGTGCCTACATGAACATTGGTAGATGGGAGAAAAATTCCTAGTCCTGCATCAGTGAAACTAGTAATAAGTATATTTGTGTATTAAGTATCGCTAAGTTTTTTAGATTTTTTGAGAGTTTTGTTTTTATTAAAAAATTTGCATTTGTTAGTTTTGCGACAAACTTTTGTGAATTATTGATTTGTCTCAATAACAAGAATTGAAAAAGTGATATTTTTTTTTTTACTTTTGTCCAAATATTTGTGTAAATATCCAAGATAAAACCCAAAAAACTACTATACCTTTTTACCTATATTCTTTTGGCTGTCAATAATGTAAGAAAATTATGGGAAAAAAACACATTTCGTTTCACTTTTTACACTTCTCAATCCAATTTTTACACAATTTAATAATTTTTTTATTACCGTTGGGTTGGACCTTAATTAGATAGTGGGTCCGTTTAACGGCCTTAGTCTCAACCTTCCACCAAATTCAACCCACCACATTTCAAGATTGACGATGCGATTTTGATCGAGCCCGCCATGATACACTACACATATACCTGTAATGTATTTGGCATATTACATTGACCCAATACGTAGGGCTTTGTTTTTTTTGAAGAAGTCGTTCATTCATCATCAGCCCATCGGGCAATACAGATTTCAAAAAAGATACAGAAAAAAATCAAAACTATCTAAACTTCGATCTCAGGCACCTACTGCAGAAGCAGCCTTAACGATATCGCCGATATTTAAGAACCAATTTAGATCTAGATAATAGAGGATCTAAAATCCACAACTCAAACAAAATTAAGCACCGGTGAAAACTGAAAGCAAACCCTATTGTCGTAGGCCTTGTGAGTACTCTATGATTGACAAGGAGAGATGTGGTCAACTCTTTTGAGTATACAACCTTTTTTTTTTTATCCTAATATACAACTTGTATTGGGCATTATTTAACACAAAAGAATCGGATCAGCATCTCAGTCATAAGAAACAAAATCCTGCTTTTCAATAAATAGTTGAATATAATATTTATTCACTTATTTATTTGTTTCTTTGTTTCCTTATGTATTTTTTGTCAGATGCATGTGATTCACGAGATAAACTACTTTATGGATGACGATAAATAGGGCCCATATGGCTGTGGATAGCTAACCAAATCTGTAAATTAAATATTAAAATAATTGGACACGAGGGATGTCAAACTCAGTTTTCAATGCAATAAAGTATCTTATAATTGATGTTTTTGCTAAAGTAAATAGACTAAAGTTTATGTTTTTATAAATTTGTGGGCAGGTCAATCCATATATATACATCAACTAAAGTGACATTTAGCGGAAACAACATGCCTACTGACACTATCTTGTAGTTCAATAATATTTATCGCGAAAATGCAGCCTTAATATAGTATTAACTTGAGAATTAAAAATGTGATATCAATAATTGTTCATTTTGTTCGGTTCGTCGATCATGTGGATATGCAAAAAAGTTAAGGTAAACAAACATATTTATCTTGATTTTTTTTAATAAAAAAAGTCAGTATATTTCAACAATAATAAACTACAAAAAGAACATGTTGCATTAATTATGTGGCCACTGATAAACGATTAGTCTGAATTTGATGTTTGAAGCAAAATAATCTTACGAGGTAACACTCGGGACCAAGAGATTGATAATCTGAAACCATCCATTCCAATAAACTTCAACAGCTGCACATCTTCCTGTTAATTGTCTCACCCTTAGAATTGAAACACAAAAATAATATTCTTTTGAAAATTGCACCTCTAATTAACTCAATCTTTCTAATCAATCGGTGTAAGTTTTTACCAATTACAGAGGGAGTACAAAGGAACAACCCATGAGGAGAAGTCAAAATATATTTGCATATACATACCTTGTAACGATGATAGAAATCATCGGCCACGTCTCCATTGCTGCCATTCAATATTTTACCTGCAGTAATATCATCACGCAGTTCACACTTTTATTTGCTTTGAAAATTGCTATGTACAGTACCCTTTTTTTTCCCTTCTAAAATTTGCGAATTCTTAAATTTTCAGATTCTTGTCTTTTGAACGTTGGTTCTTGAATAAAACAAGATAAAAATGCGAAAAGGAAAAAGAGAAGAAAAAGAAAAAAAAAAAAAAAAAAGCTTGTAAGGATAAGACTAGAGATAGGCGTTAGTTGTTGCATTATTTGCGTTAAATGCTCATAGACTCAAAAACCAAAAAAGATTCAGTCTAGAACCATCCGGTAATATCAATATGTATGGTACGGTGGCATTAAAGTATAGTACCTAATTATTGAGGTAATTTCTAGACAATCGTGTTTCTTTTTTGACCAATCGTGTTTCAATCATGGCATTATTGATATCTGATCAATGTTATTTTTGGCGCATGTGAAAACAGAAGTCCAATTAAATGAATAATTGGAAATCACTTTTTTAATAGCAGGGTAAACATCAAATTATGTGCAGGATTTGTTGTGCCCCGATCAGATCATAACTGGCCAAGGACTCATGAAGTGGTTGGACAAGACGAGGAAAAGTTCTCCGGTGCCTGCTCGGGGGTAGAACTACATTGAGGGGGACTGGCACGGACCACTCTAGGTTTCATGAATAGTGTTAATTTATACTTATGGATTAGGCACTTATGGTACCTAAATAACTTAGATTTTTCACTCAAATCGTTTCATAATCAACAATATTTGGTTGATCTTTTCAAATATAGTTAATCATGCAAACATTCATCTATATCTCTTTCGCTTCAGTAGTTTAACTAATTAGACAATTAAAAAAATAACAAGTAGCGGAATATACATTCATCAGAATATATTCAACTTGAATGAATCAAATATTTTACATTGAACAACTAAAAATCAGTAGAATGACAATTTTATCATTCTTTCTCCTTCTCTTGATTTTCTAAAAATCACTAGCATTTATTGTCGTGGGGTATGGGGGTTATTTTCTTGGGATAACTTTGTTCGGTTATGCACAACTCGACTAATTTTGGAAGACCATAAACACACTGTCCACTAGCGGTGACCCACTTAAAGCCAAAGCAAACGCCTTATGGACTAGCCCCATTTTTTTTGTTTTTATTTCTTGAACTGATTGAAAGATGAAAAAGACTAAAGATATCAACTTTCTTTTTTGGTAATTTGGAGTATTAACCTTTCTGTTTTGTTGAATAGAAAAGGAAAGAAATGTTGTTGGACAAACTTACACACACACATATGAAAAGGACTTGGGGACAAGAAATCTGGATATTTGTCGGTCCCTCAAGTCTCAAGACTCTCAACTATGGACAAGAAACCTATCTTTTACTCCTACTACTTTTGAGATAAGCTTTTTGTTTTTTTGAATGGCAAAAAAAGGATGAAAAAAAAATAATTTGTTGTACCTGTTTTCTTTTTGAAACTTCACAAAAAATTGTCTATATCTTACAATCTATAATGTTTTTTATGATTTCAAAATCTTTGTTTAAAAAAGTTAATTGAGATCTACAAGATCCATATTGAATATATAATATATTATACATTAAAAAATATGGACAATTTTTTGAGACGTCCAAAAAAAAAAACAGGTACAACATTTTGGGATGGAGGGAGCATATTGTGTATGGGATTCATCTTGTATAATTATAGTACTGAAATTGAATCAATAGTCTTTTACATAGAAATTTATGAAATTAATTTGAAATTCATAACACGTTAACCATCTATATCTCACAATTTATAATATTTTTTATGATATAAAAATTTTTGTTTAAAAGAATTAATTGAGATCTATTAAATAAGATCCATATTAAATATAGAAAATATTATACATTAAAAAATATGAACAATTTTTTGAGACATCCAAAAAATGATACAGACACAACATTTTGGGATGGAGGGAGCATGCTATGTACGGGATGCATCTTTGTATAATTACAGTACTGAAACTGAAGTAATATTCCTTTACATAAAAAATTTATGAAATTAATTTGAAATTCATAACACGTTAACCATCAGGAGGAGAGAGAGAGAGAGAGAGAGAGAGAGAGAGAGAGAGAGAG
>BPLS01000657.1:565223-576735 GCA_019656275.1 Rhododendron kiyosumense
GAGAGAGAGAGAGAGAGAGAGAGAGAGAGAGAGAGAGAGACCTGGAAATTGTTTAGTGAAGGTATCCCATATGCTGGGGCCTTTTCCACCTTCCTTTGCAGCACCTTCATACTTGAGAAAAGAAAAAACATGGTGAACTTGCATGAAGTCATGAAGGTGTGTGTGTGTGTGTGTGTGAGAGAGAGAGAGAGAGAGAGAGAGAGAGAGAGAGAGAGTTGTTGTGTGCATGTATGTATACCTGGTAGGCAGAAGAGGCAGCTCCAAACACAAAACCAGGTGGAAAGGATGTCCGATTAAACGGGGTGTAGACTTGTTCACTTTGAGCAAATGCACAGACTAGAAAGAACACCATTAATCCTGCTACAAGGCTTTTTTGAGTTGCCATTGTCACTGCCATTGCTACTCTCTATGCTTTCAAACTTGTCCCTCTCCACCTCTCCTTTAAATAGGAGAGATTTTTCAGGGTATATTCCATGTGGTATCCGCTTAGCGCATCCGAGCTGTTCAATACACTTTTGGACGGCTCGGATTGAATCTCTCTCTCTCCTCTCACCCCAACACTTTCTCTCTCCAAATTTGAGCCGTTCAAAAATGAAATGGACGACTCAAATGTGTGAACGGGCACCTCGTGATATCTGCTCGGCATTGAAATTCTTTCCTTTAAATAGACTAGTGAACATACGTATGGATACGTACAAAGAGAAATATTTTTTTTTTTTTTTTGATACGACCAAAAAAATTATTTGGAAACTTGATTAGAAGAGAATTGCTAGCTAGAAGCTATGCAAACGCGACTATTAACTATACCACACGTGCATGCTAGGAAAAGTATTAAGTACACACGTTCTTTATGAATCTTTGTGTCTCATTCTACGAATTTTTGTGGCCCATTTTATAAATCTTTGCTGTGGCTTGTTTTATTCTTGAATATAATGCACCCTTAACGAAATTTGTGACTGATTTTATGATTTTTTGTGGCCTGAAGTACATAGCGTACCCCAATATTTTTTGGAAAAACACTAGTTCTACCTACTAAGTGTTGGAAAAATCTTTTCTTTGCTGATAAAAAAAAAGTGATGAAGTTGTGTCCTAGCATCTATTATTGTATCGCAAATGAATAATGGTTCGGCGATTTCTACAGTATTTTATTTATTTGTCACTAATTATTAGCAGTTAATCATTGCACTATCACACTAAAAGGAACAAGTTTTGTGCAAAAAATCTATCTATACCAGTGGCACGTATACTTATAAAACCCTAGTATATACAACATATTATAATTATAACTTTCGGTATACCTGTTGCTTTATAAGGCCCTGTTTATTTTGGGATTTTGGATTTGGATTTGTATTTGTCATGTGTGAATATTTTTTTTTGGTAATGCAGAATCCCTGGGTCAGGTTGCACGCATCAAAAGACTAAATCTCTATGACCCCCACTAGCCTTTGCTAACCCTATGGATTTTTACACATGAGTGGCCCCAAGAATTTTTTCACAATGCATAAGAGTCAATTTGGAATCTTGGGTGGTAAGTCCCTCCCTCCTAGCCTATCACCAATTGCACTATCCCTTGGGGTTTGCCATGCGTGAACTTATAAGATCCGGCATTCCTTTAGCAAAATTCTTCTGCCAAACTCTAAGGGGTTAACCAAGTAGTCTTGACCTGAGACTTAGGTGTTTGCTTCATCCTAAAGTCTTAGGTTCGATTCTCTTTACCAACAACTTTTGGGGCCATCTCACCTCATGCATAAGTGTGTGAAACGGCTGTGGGAGGGGTTGTAGGTATTAGTCCAAGGTGCGAGCAAACTGATCCGAAACACTTGCATTACCAAAAAAAACAAACAAAAAAAATATTCTGCTGCCACTGATATATGCCTTATCCTGTAAAACCTGATCGGCTTGAAAATTTTAGCAAGAAAACACTTGTGAAATTTTATCTTTGTTTGTTGCTTTTATTTGTTCCTTTCTAGTAGTATTTTCCAAACACGGTTCAATGTCGACGGTCAAAACTTAGGAGTTTACTCTATTTTAAGATTTCATGTTCGAAACTTCACAGCTCCTCTGGACCCATTACAGAGTATCGCTCTGGCTTTAATTGAGATCCCCGTAAATAGACAATGGAATTGATCTCCAACATTAGTTGAGCTAGGTTATTAGAAAAAACCGGTTAAATATATGACGGGGGTAATTAAACGCATGGGTTTTGATAGAGGGAAGGTTGTAGAAGATCGAAGACTATTGCGGCAAGATTCATGCCCCACTGCACCAAAAAGGATGTCCACACTCGATCTGGCTCTTGCTCTTAGCATCGGTACTCAATGGCAGACTAACGAGTGGTGATGGGAAGCTGGCAGAAGATGGTAACAGTGTATATTTTTTTTCTCGGCAAACGAAATGATTTTATTAACTCGACAAGGGAACATCGAGAGGAAAACAAGGGTGAGTCAACACTTACTCACCCGCACAACAAGGACGAAAAAGCAAAGAAAGAGCATCCAACCGAAAGTTGGAAGCAACAACACCTCAAAATCAAACTTAGAGCTTCAACATACGGATTCCACCAGGAAAGCTCCGAAAATCCTCCACCGAATAAACCTTGATGTCAAACTTAATTTTCATCCACATAACCACCTTTGTCTTGACAGTCTCCCCAACCTCACCTGCGGACCTTATAACATTGTTGAAGATGAGGTCATTCCTCGCAGGCCAAATAGACCACAAAGTAGTAAAGAACGTCACCTCCCAAATATTCCTTTCCAAATTCCGAAAACTATTGCCAAACCACCAACTTGCTAGGTCTGCCAAGGATGGAGGACAAACCCAAACCAACTGCCACCATTGCATGATAATCGACCAAATGTGCCAGGAAGACAAGCAATGCAAAAATAAGTGCTCTGGGGTTTCCTCAATGAGAGAACATAGAGGGCAAAGAGGCAATTGTCCCCCTTGGATCATATTTCTGCATGCAAGAACTGATCGAGTAGCCACCCTACCTTGTAAAGCCATCCAAGAAAAAATTTCTACCTTTGGTGGACTTAGGTTTTCCATAATGACCCCAACACCTCATCTCCAACGTGGACTTGTTACTCCCACTGTCCATACACAGATTTCAGCGAGAAACATTTATCTGCTGTCCATTTCCATTGTAGCGAGTCCTGTTTGGATGAGTCCAACACTATACCATGTAGACTATGTTGCAACTCCTCCACTTGGCATTTTTCCCAATCATACAAACGTCTCCCAAAAGTTAGATTCCATTTGCCAGCCCCACCCTCTTCCTTCATATCGCTTATCACTTGCCCTTTTAATGTAGAGATCAAATAAAGTCTGGGATAAACTTCCTTGAGAGCTACATCTCCTAACCAAACAACTTCCCAGAACAAGATTTGCTGACCTGAGCCCACTTGCACTTTAAATCCCCCTTGAATTATAGGACCAATAGACGAAGACGCCGCCCCTATGGAGCAAACCCTTGTGGTGATGGAATCTCATTTTTTAGTTGTTGCTTTCATCGATCTCGTGGGTATTTTGAGATTGGGGGTTGGCATGTAGCTCAGTTGTTACGAGGCTCGGATGTCGCCTGTTCGGATATTCAACGGTTTAAATCTCCACTTCATCCATGTTGCATCTGGATCGTTCATTGTCAAGATGGAATTTAAACCGTTGAATTATCGAATGGACGACATCCGAGCCGTGTAGCACGCCTTTTATTTTAACAGAGAGGTGTCTGAGGCTGTTGAGAGTGAAATTGAAACATTACCATCATCAAAATGTCAAATAATGGAACAGCGGTTTCTTTTGGAAGTAGGTGAAACAATTATTACTCCCTCTATTTCACAATGATAATCACACTTTCTCTCTTTTACCTTTTTTCAAATAAAAAAATTAACTACTTTCGTGCATAATTTTTCAAATTTTTTTGCACCGTATTAAAGATCTCGATTATTACTTTAATTTGGTATGAAAAAATTCAAAAAATTATACACAGAAGTAGTTGATTTTTCTATTTGAAAAATGACACGACTTTTTATGGTGAACTTTCAATATGGAACGGAGTAGATGCGATGATATTTTGGATTTCCGAAAATAAATACTACTCCATCTGTTCCTAAATAAGCGTCCGACGCGCAAACCTAGACCTTCAAAAAGATGCATTTGCTTCGCTAAAAAAATTAATTTCTTTTCACAAATTAATAGATAGCAATGAGTTTTATTAGATTGTGAAAAAAAATTAAAATTTTTAATGAAAAACATGCATATTTTGTAAGGCCTAATTTGTGCACCGGATACTTATTTAGAGACAGAAAAACTACAATTTAATGGAGCGGTAGATATGATCGATCTGGATATGTGGGGAAACGAACATGTGGACGTTGGACACCTCATTAATGAGGTGTTGCATTCGATGCATGGGCCGGTATGGCCGAACGGGGTATGGCTATGGCTGACCCTACCGGATCCTTAGATAATTCATTTGCTCGCGTTTTTATTCTTCGCTCTATAATGATCGCGCACACCATTTTATTGCACTATTGACCGCATGTCTACGTGCATCCACAAATTTTAAAATATTTTTTATGGGATTCTGTAATAAATAAGCTTAAACCGATATTGATGGCTACGTTTTCTGAATTTATGGGGTGCAGTCCTGGAGTGGGCCCATATAGGCGTGCAGTCAATGGTGGGGTAAAATGGTGCGGTTCTTGTAGATTTACAGTCTGTTTTTATTCCTTGTTTAATTTAAATTTTTTTTTTTTACATTTGTCAATTTTAAATGAAACTTTTGTTAATTATTGGTTCTTCTTGATGAGAAGATTCAACAATATAAAAATTTATAACTTTTTAACTTTTTTCCATTTTTTTTTTGAAAATATCCATAATTTTGCACTTTTAGCTTAGTTAAAAAGTATTAAATTCTGGATATTTCTAAAAAAATATTGGGTAAAAGTTATAATTTCTTACTTTTTCAATTCATTTCATCGAGACAAACTAATAATCGACAAAAATTTGACACAAAATTAGCAAATGCAATTTTTTTTTGGAATAAGAACAAAAAAAACCCAAACGTTTCTTGTTGGGAAACTATGCCTAATTCTTGATAATCTTTTTTCTCGAGAGAAAAGATATTATTGCCCTTTGTGTTGTGCTTAAATCGTGTTTAGGGGTTCGTCCAGAGTTTTTTTGAAGGACAATTTTATTTTATTTATTAATCTTTGACATTGTTACAAAGACTAAATTAAGTAAGAACAATCCCTTGTCCAATCCGAGACCCAAACTTTCAATGGACAAAAAACCAACCAAAAAAACCCAATGGTGTTTGTCTCGATTAATTCCTGATTTATGTATTCCTCATTCATCGTGCACTTAACCAAAATTTTTTTGGCTCGGCATGCACTTAACCAATTTGAGCCATCTTGCTTGGTCCAAATGGGGATTGAACTAGAACTACTCTCCAATGATGCTGCTGCATAGATGGTTCTAGTTTCCGCAATTCCTGCCACTGTGTGAATGGGGTTTACTGCTGATAATGTTCTGCTTAGGTTCACTACTTCTGGATTAGGCTGCCTTTGGTAGTGTTTGGTTGGGAGTTTAGTTTAGTTTAGTTTTGGTAGTGGGTGGATAGAGAAATAGAGTAATGATTGAAAATAGGGGTAATGATTGGAGAGAGATAGAGAGAGATGAGAAAATAATAATTGGAAAAATAGGGTAATGATTGAAAAAAGAAGTAGGGTAATGATTGGAAACAAAACTAAAACTAAAACTAAAATGGCAACCGAACAAAGCCTTTACCACTTCAATTATTTTTCGTTGGATGCCTTTCTTTTCTTTCTTTTCTTTTTTTGGTCTCCCCTCATACTATACTTCAACTTTTGTGGCTAGTATTTGGTCCTACCCTCGATGTACCATTTGTCGAGTTTTAATAAATTTTGTTGCCGATATCCAGGAATTGGTAGCATCAGGACTATGTCTTTCCAATGCTATGTTTGACTGATGTGGAATTATCTTGGTAAAAGAGGGCATTTTCGTAATTCTCAGGACTTTTACTACGTATAGGAAACATTTGAGGGGATTTTAATAATTTTTCATCACTCATAGAATGACTTTCTCGCATGCTGCTCAATTCCACCTCCTCCTGAGATTATACATGTAACGATCTGCGTCAACTGACCTGCTAACTTTTAACCTAAAAATATGGCTTAAAAGTTAATATCGAGTTATACAGTAACTGTTCGTGTCTCGTTATATACCAATTTCACTTCCCATTTCTATCGATGTGGGATCTTACGATATTGTACCTCACATATAGGGATAAAATTAATATAATATGATCAGTAATCTCGATATTCATTTCAGAATCAAACATGACATAATGAATGATTAGACGCCATTACTCTTGGGACGCCAATTCCGTGAAAGGATCGGCCTTTGTGCCTTATCTTTGGTTTTGCATTGTGCTGAACTCTATTTTTTCCTTTTCTCCATTCAACTTTTTGCTGGACGTTTGTTTTGTTTTGGTTTAATCATTTTGCTTTATGTATCCATATCATGAAGTGGGGGTGATTTTTTTATTTTTTGCTCGGCAAAAGAAATTTTATAAATCTCAAAAGGTTATATCAAGGAGGAACATCGAAAGCACACGACGCTTATGAGATCAGACAAAGAAAAAAAGAGAGAAATACTAAAAATAAGCATCCAACAGAGAGTTGGACGGATCACTTGACATACTTTAAACACATACTCTTCGATGTACTCTTATCGAGTTTCTATCAATAATATTTTTGTTTTGTTCTACTGATAAAAAAAGAAAGAAAAGAAGAGGCCTTCAAGTCCAGACAGCGATGTACAGGCTGTATCATCAACTTGTCTAAAAGTTACTTAATCAACGAGAGTGTTCTAAGTGCTAAACTTATGAGCCACGTTTTACATATTAAACGAAGTTGATGATATGATCCACCGACACAGGGGACAAAGATGAATCACGAGGACAGACCAAAAATCTTACAAGCAGTAGATTCGGTCGGAAAGATGAAACAGTTCTGATTCTGAAGCTCAAATACGTGCGTACTGTCAAACCCAATAATTGTAAGCACATGCATTCTCGTAATTGACAGATCAAAGTGGACACAAACTGAATTGATCGGACAATCATCTTAAGAACATGTATGGACCAGACCTAGCCCTTGCTACTTGAGATTGAACTTCTTAAACCAAAATGCTGAGCGCTTTGGATATCTTTTGAGGCCATCGTTGTAGTCAACATAGCCCAGTCCATATCTTATGGTATAACCAGATCCCCATTCAAAGTTGTCTATGAACGCCCATGCGAAAAACCCTTTCACCTTCACACCAGCCCTGCTAAGTACATTCCAAAGTAGATATAGTTAGGTACAGAAGAGTCATGATTAATGTCACTAATCAGTTCTCAGTGTCAGCTGCAAAACTAGAACCAAGGTTGCATAGTCGACAAACTTGTCAGTGAAATTATTAACTAGCTACAGCTAGCTTTGGTACCGTTTAGAATTTCAGATCCAACACAAGACTATCAGGTGGAGAGTCCTCGATCAACATTACATCAAGGGACAATTCAATATTCCTTACTCGATTGATGTGAGACTTTATTAAGTAAAATTTATAGGGTAAACTAACTTGATGGCATTTTGAACGGCTCCAAGATGGCGACGGTAGAAATAAATTCTCAGATTGTCCTTGACTCCTTCTTTAGTTGTCACGTTATTGGCATCACCCATGCCTGAAAACAAAATTCAAGTTTCAGAAATCAACTAAGGGTAAAATTAATTAAGGGAAATGGAATTTGTGTGAAGATTAATATATATCACAGAAACAAATTCATGAATATACGGTGGAAAAATTATGAGACTGTTGGCTTAATTACCGTTCTCTGTAATGTAAATTAGTGGATCGTTGTACTTCTCCTTTGTGTAGATTAGAAGATCCTGAAGTCCTTTTGGAAAGATATAAAAGCTACTTACTCCTGTCTGCAAATTCATTTGTTTACAGTTAATTTTGTGTGTAACCACTCATGGATTGTGTAGGAAAATGAGTGAAACACATATATCTAGACAAATTTCCAGGGACAGATATGTTAGGAGCCATCTACGTACATGGATTCCATAGGATGCTTGTGGGTTTCAATATCTTGTGTAATCTATGCATATTGCACGGTTCTTAACACATCTGTAACGACTGCAACATTACTCATTTATGTATTTATGATGCCTTCATGTTGGCTTTTGCATCACTATTCGTACGGTTTATTGTCATTTTTTTAATTCGCAAAGCCTATATGCACAGATGGAGTAGGAACAAATTCTACACAAATTTTTTGCGGGGCCTACCTCGGGTCCCGTAAAGATGATCTGAAATGTTCAATTTTATTATAACATTTTTGATGGATTCCTGTAAAAAATCATCTCTCTTAGATATTGGTCAGGGCTTTTTTTAAATTCGTAGGCTGAAACAGACAAATTTTGGAATGCCTTACCAATATCTGTTAGAGATGATTTTTTACAGGATTCCATAAAAAAATGCTTTAAGAAAAATAAGCAGGTTGGATCATCTCTTTGTGGGATGGGGGGAGTATTTGGTTGATAATCTTACCGGGTTTCCAATGAGTTTCCCGTTGCGCTTGCCTGCAATAATGAAAAAACATTATAAAAGACAAAAGTTGTAAAAAATCAAAAAGAATGAAGTCCTGAAAATTTGAAAGAATAAAGTGCTCAATATATAGAAATGATTTTTTCATAGGACTGGAATAGTGAAAGTATCCAATTTTTAGAACAGAGGGAGTATATTTTTGTGGGGCGAACTTACTTGTAAGAGTGGCGAGCATATCATTTCCGTAGCTAATGTTGACTGTGTTAGCAACAGGAACATTGATTGCATAAAATCCGGTGTAGTAATTTAATCCGATGAAATCGCAGGAACCCTTCACCAACATAACTTGCTCAGGTGTGAATTCTGGCAACCTTTTTCCCACGATCGAGCGCATGGTTTTTGGGTAGTCACCGTTGATTAATGGGTTCATAAACCTGCCCAAAAAACTCCCACATAAGTAACTAATGTTCATATAACAATGCTCAATTATTTCAATTTTTTGCTGAAATTATCTAATGCACTATAAGGTCCCAGAGGGAGGGTGAATGGGACGACCGATTTAAAATTATAGCAACTAACAACTCAAACAATTATCCAATCTCCATGCCATGCAATTCAATTCAACAATATAAGTAAAGAGCGATAAAACTAAAGAACACAAATACTGAAATATACGTGGAAACTATTTAGGGTCAAAAACACCCTAAGCATAAAACCACGACTTAATCTACTCAAATTTCCATAAATCAAAAGGTTAGGCAAAATACAACAAGTTAGGAATTACCAACTTTTACCCCAAGTTACACCTAACTCCGCTTCTTGCCTAGCACCCCGTGCCCCTTCTTGATTCCATGGACTCCTCGAGCAACACCATCTCAATCTCCGCTCTAGAATGGCTCCGGAATCATCCGGCCATGTAGATTCATAGGTATGAAAGTATGGATTTTGTAAAGTGAAGATTTTTATGCAAAAGAATTAACCTAGAGAGAATACATGGATCAAGAAAGTATTTCTCTAAATTGAACAAAGATAATTGAATTACAAATCATCCAAAAGCCAAAATGAAGGCACATGAGCAATGGAGATAATGCTTTCTCTCTCTAAAGTGGGCTATACTATCTCCAATGCCCTAGAATGATGAAAAACAAGCTTATATATGACCAATCAAGAAAAATCCTGGAGAGTCCTACAAAGGCGCTCTTAGCACGCGCACAAGGGCCTTACTCGGTTAAGGCACTATTAAGGCTCTCTTAACACCCGTGTAAGGGCCTTAGTCTGGTAAGGCGCTGCTAAGGCGCTACTAAGGCGCAAACACTTAAAAGGCCTTAGACAAAATTTCCTTTCAAATAAAACAAGGCCGATAATATAAGGTGAGTGCATACATAATATTTTATAAAAGATTAAGACATTGAAAAGCTTTAATGATGCATGAAAAAATATTGAACTAAATGCACATAGATGCATATACCCTTCCAAGCAAAATGCACGGCACGGCCTTCGTGATAAACTCTTGAACCAACGGGCAGAGTATCTAATCTAGACAAAATAAAATCACCTCCTAAACCCAAATGAAAAAAGAATAAATACAGACTCCAACGGTTTGTCTTATCCAAAAATCGCCAATTACATTAACATTTGCTTACTAGTAGTATCATTTTTTTTTATAGTACTTTTCTCGTTCTCTCTTCTGTATCCTTTCGAGTCAAAACAGTGATACAATGTGAAAAACCCTTTGCTTTCATACATTTGCCTGTCCTTTTTGATCATTTTTGTTTTGGTGACAATTTTAATTTTCTGAACTTTCGAATAAACTAAGGCTGGGTCTCTCGTATTGTCTCAATGGACTAAACAGACTAAAACTCAAAAAATATTTTGAAATATTTTATTCTCCTCACATTCGTCAACTATAAGTCCATTTAAAGAAAACGATTACTCTTCTAAAGTTCTTTAAGCTATGACCAACTTAGTTTTTAGAGGAAACCCATGCACCCTATGTTTTTAGTGTGCAAGCCTTAGAGTCTTAAGTCCAGGTAACAATTCGAGTTTCCAACAAAATGATAAAGGTAAAATAAAATCCCTGGCATCGCACCTCATCAGAATCTTGTGGTTGTAATCGTTTAACGAGCATTAATGGTCGTTTGAAAATAAAAAAAGGCCGAGTAAGTCTAGAGTCACTGCACCAAAGGCCACCGCATGCTGTGTGAGCTAGGCCCACTCCGATCCTCGCACGAATGATCCGAGCAGCTCAATAATTTAAAAAAAAATAGTCGGCCTGTGAAAAATCAGTTCAATCCGATGTGTAAGTGTTCGATCCAATCTTTCTATTTTTGAAAAATAAAAAAATTCAATCTTTCCATTTTTTTTCCGATTTTTGAAAAACAAGAATATTAGATCAAGTACCTACACATATTGAATTGAATTGTTTTTTCATAGGCCCACTAATTTTTTTTCTTATAATTATTGAACGGCTTGGACGCGCGGTGGCTATATCATTATTGAAAAAAAAGTAGCGGTTAAATTTTGGAAGTATTTACCCACCATCCATACGTGAAATCGAGGGCCCGCTGAGCTGCTTTGTTATTAAGTTTTGAATTGGAGTAAGGAAGAACCCATTGACATATAAGTGTAATCCCAATCTGGCCCTTTTGAGATACCTGTGCAATGTCTCACATATCATATGAGATAGTACCTTGTAAACCAAAATCATGGCAGTGCTTTTTTTATGGAAGTCTTTCTTTTTCCATTGGTAAATATGAGTATAGGTGATTCCAAATTTTAATACTCCATTTTTTATTACTGCTACCTCACCTGATATTTCTCTTTGTAAACTTTAGCTGCAGCTCCATGAGAGAGAAGCATGTGGTGGCCCACTATATAGGGTTCAGTGGCCGAATCT
>BPLS01000658.1:0-24109 GCA_019656275.1 Rhododendron kiyosumense
TGGATGGGTAGCTGTTGACATTTTGGGGCCGGCCAGTCAGAAGCCCTACATTTATTAGGGAGGGGCTCGTTGGGCCGACAGAAGTACCACCAGGGTATGGGTGGTTTTGCTTAAGGAGTAAGTAAAGGGAAATCATTTTGCGAATTTTTTTTTTTTATAACGTCACTCTTTTACAAGCGTTCTTTTGCACCAAAAATATATTTACAGTGGAGTGGCGTTAACAATAAATGAAGTGACAAAATCAGCGGTCTAAGTAAAAAGGACTTTTTTTTATTATTCAATTTTTTTATTTATTAATTTTGAGTCAAATTTTTGTGATTTATTAATTTATCTCGTTAAAAGAAATCAAAAAAGTAAAAAAAAAATTGATCTAAACATAATGTTTTTTAAAAGAAAAAAATAAAGTCTTTTTATCTATATTTGAAAAATTATGAATTTCAATTATAATTTTTTACTTTTCGAATTTTATCATTAACATGAATCAATAAGTAACCAGAATTAAAACAAACAAATGTCAAAAAAATTAAGAAAAGACCCCCCCCCCCCAAAATAAAAAAAAAAAGTACTTTTCTTGACAACATTTATCTTTCCTTTTTCTCTCTCTTTGGTCAATTGATCTCCCTCAATCTTTCTCCTTTCTCTCTCTTCTTCTCTTCCCTGGTTGCAATTTGATTCTATTACTTTATTTTCTTTCCCGATGACAATTGTTGATTTTCAAAGAGTGTATTTATTTTTTTTTGGTCAAACGGAAATGGAGATCCTTTGGTGACCAACAACTAATTTTGATTGGCAAAAGATCTGTTGTCATATTTTTAAAATTTTTTATACAATGTTTATATATGTATTTTTATATATTTTAATATCATATTAATTGCATTTCAAAAAATTCAGCGAATTTTAAAGAAAAAAAAGTTTTCTCACCGTAGGAAGTAAGTATAAATATTTTTGTTTTCCTAATGTAACAGAAGTTCTTGGCTAACTTAGTGGTAAGGGCTTGGGAAATCAACTAAAGATGCGTGGGTTCGAAACTTGATAATGACAAGAAAAGATGGTCTACTAAATACAAAGAAAAGATCACGCTCATGGTTTTCCATCTCAGTTTATGGTGTGATCATTTTGAATTATAGACAGTGATCTAAAGTGACATACAATCACATCTAGAAAAGAGAAACGATCACGCCCAAGAGAAACAATCACAGCTTCTAACCGTGATAAAAGAGAAACGATTACGCCTTTTGGTAAAAAATCCTGCTAATAACTGTGATCTTTATGGTTTATTGTATGCTACTCTTTAAATTGACACTCTAGGAAGACATTCGAAATAACTAAATTTCACTACTATAATAAACCATAAATATCACAGCTTGCCCACGTGAAAATCGGGCACTAGGGGAACAGTCTGCCCGTCATCAAAGAAACAATTGGACACTGGTGGAACTCAATTGTGGGATTTGCATGCCTCTCTCTCTCTCTCTCTCTCTCTCTCTCTCTCGATCGATCGATCGATCGATCGATCGATTTTTTTAGGCATGAAGATGAAACGTAAAGATTTTTGGGATGAGTGTAATTAGGGTTTATCTTCTTACCTTTTGTAAAAACGAAAAAAAAGAACTTTTCAAAGTTCTTAAACGACATTGTTTTTCTCACATAACTTTTCAAAACCTGCCTAAATGAGTATCGGCCAGCCCACGTGAAAATTCAGGCTGTGTGCCTAAATGGGTAGGCTTTTTATCTCGCCGCAAGAATAAGATTATTTATCTCACTTTTTTCCGCACTAAAGTTTTTTATCACGCTACAAGAGAGATCTTTTCTCTTTTATCTCAGCACAAAAGCGAGATCTTTTTTCTCATTCTTTTCCACCCTAAAATCTTTTATCACGCTCAAATGGTGAGGTCTTTTCTCTTTTTTATCACGCCACAAGAATGAGAACTTTTCTCTTTTATCTTGCCACAAGAGCGAGATCTTTTATCTCATTTTTTCCGCCCTAAAATCTTTTATCACGCCGCAAGGGGGAGATTGTTTTTCCTTTATCTCACCGTAAGAGTAAGATCGTTTATTTCCTGCTAAAACTCACTTTTTATCTCAACTATGGACTTAAATTGAGATAAAAAAATTTAAGCACATTTTTATCACGCTTTCACTGAAAACCGTGATCTTTGTGAATTTCCTTAGTGTGACGCATATCTATTATTGTTGTAGTGTGGATGTCTCAATATAAACCCAACCGCTGGTGAATAGAAGACATATCTGCTGAATAGAATATATATCTGCCTATTATGTGCTCATGCTTCTTATATCTGGGGAGTCGGTGGGGTGGGTGGGTAGTTTTTTCGGGATGGGATGGGTGGTTGAGGGGTGGTGTCCGCTTTTCGTCCTTAAAAAATTCTAAATATTTATTTACAATTTTCAAGTTTAAAAATAATAAGTTTTCTAAAATAAATAAATATATATATATATATGTGTGTGTGTGTGTGTGTGTAATATGGATATTATTTGATAGGTTTCGATAAGAGCTATCAAACCCTGCAAAAAAAAAATAAAAATTATTTTCGTAAATCTATTATTTCTAAGTTTGAAAATAGATCTTTATTTTTTAAGTACTTATTTGAGAATCTGGAACGGGGCTGCTAATTAGGTTACAATAAAATTGGATATAAAACTTGAATTTTGATTATGAACAAAATGGAAATCATTTTTGTGACACGGCTTAAAAAAAGTGTGACACCAGAAGCTCCTTTCCCTTTGCTCCATCCGTTCCATTTTTATTGTCCATTTACGTTTTTCATGCCGTTCTTTCAACGCTTATATCTCACAATCTACAATATTTTTCATAATTTTAAAAACTTTATATTATAGATCTAATCAATTATCGCTGACCACCACCTAGCCGAACAATTCAGTTTGTACAGCAGTAGTATTATGACCGTGTCGTTCCTGTATAAAAAATAATTAATAAAACAAAGTAATTACTACTACCAAAAAGATAGCGGTAAATACTCCGAGTATCGTCTTCAGGGATTACGAAGGACGAGTTACAATTGCTCCAATTAATTTCTAACTTAATTCAGAAAATGATTTGATTGTTGATTTCCTAAATTACGCAAACTAAACTAATATAAAGCAATTAAAAGTAAAGAGAGTTTATGAGACAAAAGACCTAGGGTTTCAAATCCACCCGATCCCTTGCGATACAATTTATATTAATGTTCAAGGTTAACAATTTGAATCAAACCGGACACCATAGTTTTGCAGGCCCATAGGATGTCACCTAAAGATAATCGTGAATCATCGAATGACATGGGATATCGCCGCCTAACATGAACCATCTTACTAGTACGATCTATCTCTATGACATGGACCGTCTAATAGCACGGCGCGTCTTACATAGCATAGTCCATCTCACCCAATTATCACGAACCAGTAAAACCGTTGTATGAAGTGCTTGAAATTTGAAAAATCAAACACAAAAAATTGAACAGAAAGAATTATCAATATGTAAAATTCTTAATTCATACGACCATTGTTGGAATAGAAAAACCCTTAAACCAACCCTGCTTTCTTTCTTTTCTTTAAACCCTTCAGCCGTAGTGCTCTCCATTAAACCTTGGTCCCCAGAAAATACTAGTAATATTTGTGCAGTGTCCTTCTTTGCTTTCTCCCCTGTACTGCGTGTATTTGTCCTTTACTCCTCAAAGGTGTCGGCCATCACTGCCGAAGAATGGTTGGCCTAATAGTTCTTTTCCTTGATCAAAAGAGCACAAATAATTTATAATTAGCTTTTGGGCCCACCCAGAAGACCAATTCTTATTTGTTTACTTTTAGTGGACCTCAATTCCTTGGCCAATCTTGGATCTGTGATTTTAAATCACTCTTTTCTATCACGGATAAGCCGTGATTGGTTTTTTTTGACCTAATCGTTTCTCTTTTTTAAGTGTGATTGTATGTCACTTTAGATCATGGTCTATAAACGTGATTAAAAGTTCAAAATGATCACATCATAAACTGAGATTGAAAATCATTGCGTGTGATCTTTTTTTTTCATTGTCAAGTTTCGAACCCATGCACCCTTAGTTGATTTCCCAAGTCTTTACCACTAAACTACCCAAAAACTTAGGTTACATTAGGAAAACCAAAATATATTTATACTTACTTCCTAAAGTGAGAAAAAAAAAATTCGCTTAAAATTTGCTGAATTTTATGAAATGCAATTAACATAATATTAAAATATATAAAGACACATATATAAACATTGTTTAAAAAAAATTTAACATATGACAACAGATCTTTTGCCAATCAAAACTAGTTGTTAGTCACCAAAGAATTTTCTTGAGGCGAAAAATTTAGTTTTAACTAGTAAATTTAGTAGACATTAGTGTTTTTTGTTGTAGTGTGCGTTTTGTATTTTTATGAAAATTATCACAACCTACAAATTGTAACATTATAGACAAACTTTAAATTTTTTTTTTTTATAAACTATAACCATTTCACATGTATTTTGTGTTTATATTGAATTTCAATCGTAGCTTCCCAATTGGATTTTAATTTTTTTCAAACAAGGCTAAATCATAATAATATAATTGTTTTTTTACTTAATGTGTCAAACTTGGAAGACATCTGAAATAACTAAATTTCACTACTACAATAAATCATAAAAATCACAACTCGCCCACGTGAAAATAGGGCACTAGTGGAACAGTTCACCCATCGTCGAAGAAACAATTGGGCACTAGTGGAACCCAGTTGTGAGATTTGCATTCTCTCTCTCTCCCTCTCCCTCTCAATCTTCTTGGGCGTGAAGATGAAGATGAAACGTAAAGATTTTTTAGGTAGACTTTTTATCTCGCCGCAAGAGTGATCATTTATCTCATTTTTTTCCACGCTAAAGTTTTTTATCACGCTACAATGGTGAGGTTTTTTTCTTTTTTATCTTGCCACAAGAATGAGATCTTTTATCTCATTCTTTTTCGCCCTAAAGTCTCTTGTCACGCCACAAGGATGAGGTCTTTTCTCTTTTTTATCACGCCACAAGAGTGAGATCTTTTATCTCATTTTTTTCTGCCTTAAAATCTTTTATCACGCCGCAAATGTGAGTTTTTTTTTTTTATCTCGCCGCAAGAGCGAGATCTTTTATTTTGCGCTAAAACCCACTCTTTATCTCAGTTTTGGACTTAAACTGAGATAAAAAAATTTAAGCACCACTTTTATCACACTTTCACTGAAAACTGTGATATTGTGAATCTTCTTAGTGTGACGCATATCTATTATTGTAGTAGTTATATCCCACGTAGTACACGCTAGGCACATCCGAGTCATCCGATACACTTTTAAACGGCTCATATTGAAACTCTCTCTCTACTCTCACCCCAACACTTTCTCTCTCCAAATTTGAGCCGTAAAAAATGAAATGAACAGCTCGGATATGTGAGCGGACACCACGTGATACTCGCTTAGCACTGAAACTTTTTTCCCAATCTTGACTCCATATTGCACCCCAAACTATCTTCGTTCCAGAACACCTTCTTAAAAAATAAGTACTTATTTCATATTTTCAAACTCAAAAATTATATAAATAAAAAATAATTTTTTGATATTTTTTGCACCGGATAGATTTTTCAAACAAAATCCATATTGCATATTTTTTTATTTCATTAAGCCCATTATTTTTTAGCTTGAAATTGCCTTCTTAAAAATTAAGTATTTAAAGCCCATTCTGGTTTCTCGAAACCCCGTTCCAAAAACGGGAATAAATATTTTTTTTTTAAGAAGGCAATTTCAAGCTCAAAAATCATGTGTTTATGCAAATAATTTTTTAAGCAATATAGATCTTGTTTAATAGATCTCATCGAGATCTTTTATACGGTGCAAGAAAAAAAAATCAAAATTTATTTTTCATTTACATTATTTTTTAGTTTGAAAATGTGAAATAAGCTATTCATTTTTTAAGAAGGTTTCTAGAACGCCCATTCCGGTTTACCACTTAAAAAATAAGTACTTTTGCTTACTGAAATTAAAAAAATATGCAATATGAATCTTGTTTGATAGATTTCGATAAGATCTATCAAACCCTGCAAAAAAATTAAAAAATTAATTTTGTAAACTCATTATTTTTAAGTTTGAAAATATGCCCTTATTTTTTTAGTACTTTTTTAAGAAAGTGGAACGGGTAACTCAAACAGCCCCAACTTAGAGCACCATTCACTATTTCAACTTCGCATTTTTTTTACCAAATCCTTCAAATACCTACAACAAAAAAACAAAGCATTAAACTCTGAGTAATAGTAATATAAATAGATTTAGCAATGATAAATTAGGGGCGCTTATGTGAACAATTGCGCCCTGTCATATTACATCTTGGTTCTCTCTTTTTCCTTCTTGCGTGGACTTGGAAAGCATGAATGACGTGCAACTTGTTGGGTTTTGCCCCAATGTGAAAAAGAAAAGAAAGAAAAGAAAAAGAAAAGAAATTCGGTGGAAACTGGAAAGGTTTTGGACTATTGGTCAATGCATGTTTCAAGGAGAAGCCAACATGAGCAATTAATGTGGAGCATGTGTGGGATATTTGGGGTTGGGCTCCAGAATTTTCTGGGCAGATCGAGAGGCATTGTGCTACATATATTTAAGATGGGTTTGTGCCATGTATGGAGGGAGAGAGAGTGGGGAGAAAGAAAGAAAGACTGAGCAGAGAGGAGAGTCAGTCCAGGAACCCCTTTGGGGGTCTTCCCCACCGTGAGGTTTTGTGAGAGAGAGAATAGATGTGAGCGAAAAATAGAGTTGTGAGGGCGAGAGTAAAACATTATATAGAGCCGTGTGTTAAGAGCTCGGGAGGGTTTTACATCTCACATTGCATCTCTATTTCTCATATAGTGGAAGATTTCTGTTTCCCGTGGACGTACCCGAATTTGGGAAACCACGTATTTTGATTGTGTTGTTCTCTTGTGTGTGATTTGTATTTTGTTTGTTGCACTTCCGTTGCGGATGGGATTACCGGGCATAATCCCAACACAATTCAGATCACATCATCGTTGTTTAGCAAGAAAGAAAAGCTTTTCTTCTGGGGAATAATGATTAATTCACCATTTAGGACATGGTAATTTCTAGATAGCCGTCGATGCCTACAGGCTACAACACCTGTTTGTTTCACGGATGCCGAATATACAATTGGATTACCAATCCCGTAAGAATCGAATTGAATGATGCCTCAATTGACAGAAGGATTATGTATCCATTTCTTACGGTTCCGTTCTACTATAGTTCGTTGTTAGCCAAATTTGGAAATCATAGGGTTGCAAATTCCCTCCATTTCCTTCATCTTATACTTAAACTCCTCCGTCACCACTAGTTGGTTCTCATCCAACCAGTGAATCACCTGCACAAACGCAGCTTCAATCTTCTTCTTGTCAGCATGAGGAATCTTTGCTCCTTTCTTCTCATCCCTAATAGTGTTCCTCATGTCATAAGCATAAGTCTCCAACGCGTTCTTGGCCTCCACTTTCTTCTTGTGCTCCTTGTCTTCCAACTTGTACTTCTCAGCCTCCTGCACCATTTTCGCAATCTCCTCCTTTGACAACTTACCCTTAGCGTTCATGATCGTGACCATGTTCTTCCGTCTGGTAGTTTGGTCCTCTGCAGACACAGTGAGAATACCATTAGCATCGATATCAAAACAGATTTTGAATTTTGGGACACCCCTAGGAGCCGGAGGAATTCCAGTCAATGTGAATTCGCCCAACAAGTTGTTGCCTATGGTTCGGGTTCTTTCCCCCTGATAGACTCTAAAACAAACAGAGGTTTGGTTATCATCGGCTGTAGTCCAATCACTTTGCTCTTTCTTCTCCGGAATTTTGGTGTTTCTCGGAATGAAAACCACTACAACCCCACCACGCTTTTCCAAACCAAAGGAAAGTGGAGACATCCAACAGCAATATTAAATCCAGTACATTTTCATTCCGCTCACCACTCTCAAAAGAGCGGCCTGAACTGTGGCACCATAAGCCACAGCCTCATCAGGGATAATGCTTTTGCAAAGCTCCTTCCCATTGAAGAAATCCTGCAACAGTTGCCGGACTTTGGGAATCCTATTGGATCCACCAACAAGAACAAGTTCGTCAACATTGCTCTTGTCCACTTTTGCATCCCTCAAACACTCCTCCACCGGCTCCATACACTTCCTAAACAGCTCAATGTTCAGCTCCTCGAACCTGGCCCGAGTAATCGTTGTGAAAAAATCAATCCCCTCGTATAACGCAGCGATCTCAATCGTGGTTTCAGGTGTCAAGGAAAGAGTCATCTTTGCTCTTTCACAAGAAGTCCTCAACCTCCTTAAAGCTTTAGGGTTTCCACTAATCTCCTTCTTGTGCTTCCTCTTGAATTCCTGAACAAAATGGTTCACCATTCTGTTATCAAAGTCTTCACCGCCCAAATGGGTATCCCCACCCGCATATTTAACCTCGAATTTACCCTCTTCGATGGTTAGTAGAGAGACGTCGAATGTTCCGCCCCCGAGATCGAATACAAGCACGTTTTTTTTACGGGTGCCACTAAGTTTGTTGTCGAGACCATAAGCAATGGCGGCTGCAGTGGGCTCGTTGATTATCCGCATGACGTGGAGACCAGCGATGACTCCAGCATCTTTGGTGGCTTGTCTCTGAGAATCATTGAAGTAGGCGGGGACAGTGACGACAACATTTTTTACTGTGGTGCCGAGGTAATCCTCAGCGATTTCTCTCATTTTTCCCAGGACCATTGAGGAGATTTCTTCGGCGGAAAATTGTCTCTTCATACTTGTATGTTACTCCTATCATGGGTTTGTCATCTTGACTAGGTGTGACCTTAAATGGCCATAGTTTCATGTCACTCTAAACAGTGGTGTCGTTGTATCTTCTTCCAATTAGACGCGTAGCATCTGGAAAAACCAAAATTTCAACAACCAATTAGAGACGAGATATATGTGTTAGGGATCTAGAAGGGTATAACAACGTAGAAAATGGATACAAAACATGTAATCATATTTTATGAATTGATGCCTTTAGTTTAGACACTGTTTCAAAAGGAATCACATTCCTTACAGGGTACAAAGAAGCAGTAGTGGCCTAGTGGGGCAAGGCACACAAGGTTTGAGCTTTGAACCTCTAAATTTACTTAAAATTAGGGGCTCCTAATTTAATAGAGTTATAATAGGTAAAACAATAGGCAAATGAAAATGCCACGATAGGATTTCTTAGTGCCACGAAGATTGTAACCATGTTACATTTTTACCCTTCAATCCACACAGCGTGCACTCTCTACAACAGTCCCACGATGCACCACCGTCCTAGCCGAAATCTCTGAACAACCAAATTTCTGTAGACTACACCATAAATGGATTTAAGAACCGTAAAAAACAAGCAAAGCTACAGCCACCCCAACACACCCCCAAACCCCCCCCCCCCCCCCCCACACACACACACACACACGAACACTCTCTCTCTCTCTCTATGGACCCTTGATCACTCTCAAATTTTTTGAATTGCTGTACCATATAATCTCAATTTACAAATTACTCTGCACTTCAAGAACAAATTGTCAACACCCAGAAGCTGAACAGAAAATTGAAACCCAATCACCTTCTTTCGATGGGTTAGCACTTCCTTGAGTAATTATCCAGTGGTCTTGGGCACCGCCACATGGTGCCGCAATACTCTTATCACCACCCATATTCGAGGAGTCCATACGCTTAGTACTGAAACTCACAAAATATATGGTGGATAAGGCCCAAAGATGGCCAAATGATTTTTCCTCTTGAGTATATCAACCAAAATTCTAAAATCGACGACCTTAACGAAGTCAAAACACCACTGCCTAAATGTGCGCCAACACTATTAAGACTTTGTTTGGATCCTATGGAAAAGAAGGGAAAATAATTTTCCCTTGTTTGGTTTGAGAGGAAACAAAAAGGAAAATAACAAAACAAAGAAGAATTTCCCCCCTACTTTCCTCCTCACTTTCCTTTCCTTTCTTTTCTCTAAGTTCCAAACAGAGCCTAAAGCTGCACAAGAGAAATATCTCAGTCTGTGCCAGTTCTGCAGCTCCTGTAATCGGCATCTGATGATAATTCCAGTCATGGTTAATGTCCGGTAAGAGAGATCTAAAGAGACAAAAATCAAAAGAGAGTGAGTGAGGAACTTCTTTCTTGGAGGGGCACAAAAGTCAGAACCCCAGAAGTTGTCGTGGACTCGTGGCACTAAAGTAATGCGTCGTGGTGTTATCTCCTCCCAAACGGTAACTCTATTATGAGTTGTGACCCAAAAGAGAAGAGGACTCATTTTTTTCAAATTATCTCAAAATCGAAGTCTATTGTAAATATATGAATTAAATTCTTGTCTTTACTAAATAGAAAAAAAGGTTAGGAGCTTTTCGAATTGATTAGATTTTTTTAGAGCAGTACTTCTGGTATCCAATTAATTTATGGAATTTGTTTAATACATCCAAAATGCAGTGAACAATTAAAGATGATCAAACATTTGTTTGGAGTTTTACCCCAAAAAATATATGTTTCCATACATTAATCTTCCATCAACAACAGTCAAGCATAGCATATAAGTAGCATATACTACAGCTGCTGCTCAAATTAACTGAGACTAAGCATCACATCTGTGTAATTATAAGGACATTAGCAGAGCTGTGAGGACCTTCATATTTTTACAATTTTCCCCATCATGCGATCGAGAGAACTCTTTAAAGTTTTTATAGAAACTCTTTACCAATTGAAAACTTAAATTACAAAAAATTAGTAATGATATGTATTACAAATTACAATGTTCGACAACAAATCATTCTGTGGAAAGACAGAGTCCCACAAAATCTGGTGCTATATTATTTTGTCTTAGGTCCGTATATCCTTCTACTGATCTTTTATTTAGCTTTTCGTCAAAATATTTATGAGAAATCATTCGTCTCCACGAGAAAAATAAGAAAAGTATAAAAAATTGAACCGAAGTTGAAAAAATTAGATAAGACGATACTAAAGAGAAACAAACAGTTGTTTCAAACTATTTTGCCTTCAGTGTTTTTTTTTTTTTTTTTGGCTTTTGCTTTTTTTTTAATATTTTAAGACTTGTCTTGTTGAGATGAATTATTAATCTAAAAAGTTTAATGTGAATATTACAAAAAAGACAAAAAATCAGCCCAAATTACCTATTGGTATAGTGGGTGTAAAATTTCTACATCTATTTCCAAATGTACAAAATTTTGTATGTACTTTGTGTAAGCGACAAAAATGTTAAAGAATATCATCATTTTTTTGAGAGCCCCTCAATACTTCTCCATGTATAATTAAGATGTAGCGGGCGTTAAAGCGTGTGAAAGCACTGTTTGGATATTAAAGAAGAACAGTACAATAGAAGTCAAATGAAGAACGCAATAGAAGCAACGAAAGGATATGCATGTAATTAGATAAAAATAGCTCGAACTTTTAAAGGTTAGAGCTTACCGAAAACAGTGTTAGTAGGGTTCACGGCGACTTGATTCTTCGCAGCATCGCCGGTCAAATGGTGTGTGTTGGTGAATGCAACATAAGACGGCGTTGTCCTATTTCCTTGATTGTTCGCTATAATCTCAACGTGATCGTGCTGCCAAACCCCCACGCATGAGTAAGTCGTTCCGAGATCGATCCCAATCGCCAGCCCTTCTTCTTTTCCAGCCATTTTTTCCTCAGTAAACTAACCAAAAAATCAACAGAATTACATAAAATGGTTGAACAAATACTAGAATGCAACATAGAGGAAATAGTTGCACTTGAGATTTATATAACGGGTATAGTACCATAGAATGACGGGTGGAACATGACGACTTTTTAAAGCAAGCTATTATTTCGAGAATGTTCAAATTGCGAGCTTCGTAGCCGTTAAATGAAAATATTTTGTACGATGAGAGACAGTTTCTGAGACTATCGTGTGTGTTTCTCACTAGTCGATGTCATTATGCATTGGTATATGCATGGGGAAGAGAATAAGACAGTATATCTTCCCTTTTATCTTAAATTAGTGCATGACCCGTGCCTTAAGGCACTCCAAACAAAATCCAACCAGCAAGTGAACCAATAACGATCCGGGCAATTTCAATACAGGTGAATCTAGTACATACCGACCATGAACAACTCATTTGGGCCAAACGATGATGCTTGAAATTAAGCTTGATGTTGGTCAAATCCCATTTCAGCAACTTGAAGTGGATTAAAAGGTGGAAAAAATACATACCTACTGGAAAATTAACTTGGTGGGTTCCCTCTTTTGTGGACAAGCAAAACAGCATAATATTATTGCTCCCAAATCAATCTGCTAAAATAAGCTTCACATAGTTTCAAGATTTTGATTATGAACAAATGAAATACTTAAACAACATCCAATCCTCACGGAGAATATACGACTAAACACTAAGCAATTTAAGAATAATAGAGCATCAATCTTTTGGTTGAGCTCATATACTTATTTTCATGTATGCTCCTTCAAGACTTCAATTCGATTACAACAGCAAGGAGTTAAAATAATAGCATTGATACAATTCCGAAAATACCACTAACCCTATGTGCTTCATTGATGATAAGAAAATGAATACAAAGCATACAAAACATTTGAAAGCCAACACACACAATCCCTATATGCAAGTTTTTTTCCTCCTTGAGTTGGCAACGTTAGGGACATAAAAATCAAGTGACAGAAAGAGGCAAAAGGAAAACAAATTAAATTTTACAATCATGATTGGTGCATAAAACTTTCAATCACCAAGCAAATGCTTACTAAACAAATTAGAGCTATAAGTATCCCCTGCAATTTAACAAGTTTTTTTTTTCTCCAACCCATGCAATATGTGATGCTTAAACAAACAAATTCCAACCCAACAAATGAGCAATGGCAGGTCTTATTGCTAATAGGGAAATTACATTAAATTAAAGACTGCTAATGGCAATAAAATGAGTAGCTTTACGAAGAATGCTATGCTGCACCACATGGTACGTCGTACTTCGCTGAAATGGAAGTTTCATGCTAGTTCTTACTTCAGCATGAAAATCGATCTAGTACGACCAGCGCAGTTGTTCTTATTTCATTTTCTTCTTCCAAGCCATTCTTAGAAAGCACTCACTGGGTTACTTATAGTTTTATTTTCATGTTTACCATTTATTACAGGAACTTCCCACACCAATTATATATAATGCGATAAAGGACGAAGTTAGTGGACAAAGAGTTGGTGCCCGTGAGTCTAGTGGCGGAACCAGGATTTTAATTTGGGGTAGCTCTGCTTTAATGGAAGTCTACTTGAAAAATATGTGTAAAGTGAGTGCAATACCGATCTTCATTTTTTATTAAAAACGAGCACAGGTTTGATTCAACCCTCCCTTGGTCCTTAATTGAAAGCCGTTTAGATATTTTTTTATGATTCGAACACTCTACATTTAAATCTCTGTTTTTTCATCAGTTGAGCGAAAAACCAAGTTGTTTGAATACAGATAAATGCCTAATCCATAAGCATAAATTAAAACTATACAAAATCAGGGGTGGTCTGTGCCAAGACTAACCTTTCGTTTCATATTATGCAATGAGCTACTTTTGTGAGTTCCCTGGGAAAAAAAATGAAGTTTAGAAATGGATCATGGCACCCGTAAAAAAGAAAAAGTTTCTCACGGCGATTGTCCATCAAATGCACAAGTTGTTTTGTAAGATACTACTAGTCTAAGTAAGCAAATAAAGACCATATACCAAAACTCACATTTAGGTAAAAATAGGAGTAGCTTTTCCCGTTCTCTAAAACGGTTCAAGCAAAAATCCGAATTTGAAGCCTTTAATGACAACTCTTAATGCCAAAAAATAAAAACTGCTAAAAATCCCCACTTTATGTTGCACTTTCGATTTTGACAGTTCATTTTTTATTTTTGGAAAATTATGACAGTTCATATTGCTAAAACACAACATAAGAAAAACTGCAAGCAGAACTTGTTCCAGTGAGAAGGGATACAAAATACAAAATGTGGTAAATCAGAGTAAAAATAAGATAAAAGATAAGCATTAGGTTTTTAAACCATTGGGAAGTTGCAAGAAAATTGTAAAAAAGAAAATACTCGAACATACCAAAATGTTAGCACCGTTTCATTTGGCCTGTGAAAAAAACTGGAGTATTATTTAAAATACATGAAAAAAAAAAAAAAAAAACTAGAATAAGCTAGAAGAGAGAGTACGGAAGACCAAGAATCCGATTACCTGCAGATTTGGGTTGTCTTGGTCGACTTTGATTGTGAGGAGTTGATGCGTGGGTCTGGGTGTCGCCAGAGAGAGAGAGAGGAGTGGGCTTTACAGAAGAGGAGTAAAGTAAGCACAACTCTACTCATCCCCAAAAACTGACCCTTCATTTCAAGTTTTCAACACTCAGGAAGCCCTGAATCAGTGATAGGCCGATAGCTTTCCCACTTGACAGTTTTTGGCGGGAAGTTTACAGCCTGAGAAGTTTACCATCTTGTCCCTAAAGGGATGTTTGGGGGACGCTGTCACGCTGGAGGCTGGACCCTGTTCGCCCACGCACATTCATAACTCTTACCAATATCGAATTGAGTTATTGTAATTTTTATATGAATCAATAGTTTGAAGAATAATGAGCGGTTTGAATCGTTATTATATACAACACTTTGATTTTTTATTAATGAAATTTTAATTTTTTTGGAGCCCATTTTGAACCCCACAAAAATGATTCAAACTGTTGCAAAAAAATTAATAAATCATTAATCTAGAGTAGCCAAACATTGTAATTTTAGATTAATGATATTTTAATTTTTGGGGGCCCATTTCAGATCCACAAAGGTGATTTGAGCCACAAAAAATCAATAAATCATTAATTTAGAGTTGCGAAATACTTTGATTTTAAATTAATGATATTTTATTTTTTGGAGGGCTCATTTCAGGTCTTACAAGATTATTCAAATCGCTCATTATTCTTAAAATATTTTTCAAAATTCATAGGGGCCAAACACTTAATTTTAGATTAATAATTTAGTGACTTTTAAATTAGACTCACAAAAATGATTCAAGCCTATCATTATTGTTAAATAGACATTAACAGAAATTGGGATTAGCCTTCGCCACAGGATCTTGAACAGATCCATAATGATTTAATGCCCTTTTTTCTGCTGCTTCCATCAATTTTCTCATCAGTTTCTCTTCACCATCCCTCAAGATCTTGAATTTGGGATGAGGCGAAGATCTCCTCCTTAATATCTGCCTCTGAAAAAGATTCGAATAGAGGATTGAATCCAATACAAGACGCAAATGGGAAATTCCCCTTCAATGTTGGTGAGGCCAAAGGGGTAAGAACAGGGGTCTCAATTGCAACAAGAAAACCACTGAGGCTTCTAGTTCTAGACCCTTTTCTTGATCTCCCATCAATGGACTCCAAATCTTGCTTTGTTTCTCCTTTGATTGTGAAAAAGAGACCTAGGTGGGCAACACAATTTACACAGGTTGTGCAGCCTAGTCAGTTCTGCTTCCACACCTTCATCACCAAAGCCTTTGCATTGCAGCAAATCCTCGGCTGGCCCAACTCAAACTCTGGTTCAGGGCCACTGTTGGCATCTGGGTTTATCATTGAAATGGGGACTGCTTGAGTTTTGGAACCAGGTTATTTCCAGCAAAACAGATGGGGGATCTGTTTGATATGGTTTGCATAGAACAGAGTTAAATCCCTCTGCTGGTGGTGTTTAATTCTCTTCTTCTTCCACCACAAGTAGTAAACTTCGGCAACGAGGCCTAAGAAGATGCACACAAGACAAAACTCAGGCTGCTTCCTAAACTACGTACATATGTACATATGCATATTTTGTTTTCAACCTTCTACGGAGTAATATTTTGTTGGAATTTCGTACTTGTCAACCACCGCCTTGTGCAACAAATTTAGCTTGTAATCTTACATACGGCTTCACTCTTTTTTCTCCTGATTTGAGCTAGCTTACAAGCATGAATGATGTGCAAGATATTATATACCCGGAATAAAAGAATCAGATTACAAACCTATAAGAACCACATGATGCAGCAATTGACAGATGATTAGATATCCGTTTCTTTTCTAACAGTTTAGTTCTACAGTTCTACTCGGTACTTCCTAGAATAATATGTGGATTATAATTCGTAGTTAGACAAGAAAGGTACACCTTATGGAGAGTAGTTGTTTACTTATTGCTGGTAGCAATCCCACCAGACCAACACATACTCGTTTGAGAAAAGAGTAGTAATCCCAAAATCTTACTAGCAAAAACAAAGAAAGATAACTTTCTCACATAACACTTTCACCATCTAGCTGTAGGCAATGACACAGAAAAGAAGCAAAAATAATTTTGCATGAAGCAAAACCAAAAATCCAAAACAGAAAAGTATACGAGGAAATACCCAAAACATACCACATGCATACAGTTTGCACTTAGCAGACGACACAGATGAATAAGTGAAATCCCCATACTGAAGATTGTAGCATCTTAATTATCCTAACCTTAGGCCCAGCACCGCTTCCACCGCCAAAACAAGGACCATCCTCATCCATTCCTCCACGGTTCCACCCATACCACCACCAGCACCCTAGTACATCTTAGCAATTATAGGGTTGCAAATCCCTTCCAACTCCTTCATCTTATACTCAAACTCCTCCGTCTCCGCCAGCTGGTTCCTATCCAACCACTGAATCACCCGATCGAACGCAGCTTCAATCGTCTTCTTGTCAGCCGGAGAAATCTTTGTGCCCTTCTTCTCATCGATAATGGTGTTCCTCATGTTATAAGCGTAATTCTCCAATGCGATCTTTGCCACCACATTTTTCTTGTACTCCTCATCTTCTGATTTGTACTTCTTGGCCTCCTGCACCATTTTCTCAATCTCCTCCTTCGATAACCTACCCTTATTATTTGTGATCGTGATCTTGTTCTTTTGTCCAGTACCATTGGACACTGCAGATGCATTCAGAATACCATTCGCATCAATCTCAAAAGAGACGCCAATTGTTGGACACCCCTAAGAGCGGGAGCAATTCCAGACAATGTGAATTGGCCCAAGAAGTTGTTGTCTCTAGCTCGAGTTCTTTCTCCCTCATAGACTTTAAAGAAAGCAGTGGTTTGGTTATCTCCGACAGTAGTGGCTGTCCCTCTTTCTTCGTCGGAATGGTTGTGTTTTTGGGAATCATAAGAGTCATAAGCCCTTTAGCATTTTCATAACCAAGGGAAAGTGGAGTGACATCCAACAGCAGTACTAAATCCTGAACCTTGACATTCCGCTCACCACTCAAAATTGCAGCCTGAACTGCAGCACCATAAGCCACAGCCTCATCAGGGTTAATATTCTTGCAAAGCTCCTTCCCATTGAAGAAATCCTGCAACAATTGCCGGACCTTGGGAATCCTAGTGGACCCACCAACAAGAACGATGTCGTCAACATTGCTCTTGTCCATTTTTGCATCCCTCAAACACTCCTCCACTGGCTCCATACACTTCCTAAACAAATCAATATTCAGCTCCTCGAACCTGGGCCGAGTAACAGTCGTGCAAAAATCAATACCCTCATATAACGAATCGAGCTCAATGGTAGTTTCAGTTGTTGACGAAAAAGTCCTCTTAGTCCTTTCACAAGAAGTCCTCAACCTCCTTAAAGCTCTTGGATTCCCACTAATATCCTTCTTGTGCTTCCTCTTGAATTCCTGAACCAAATGGTTCACCATTCTGTTATCAAAATCTACACCGCCCAAATGGTTATCCCCACCCGTAGCTTTAACCTCGAATTTACCCTTTTCTATGACTAATAGAGAGACATCGAATGTTCCACCCCCGAGATCAAATATGAGCACATTTATCTTACCGATGCTACTGGCTTTGTTGCCGAGACCATAAGCGATGGCAGCCGCAGTTGGCTCGTTGATTATCCGCATGACATGGAGACCGGCAATGACTCCGGCATCTTTGGTGGCTTGTCTCTGAGAATCGTTGAAGTAGGCGGGGACAGTGACAACAGCATTTTTTACGGTTGTGCCAAGGTAATTCTCTGCAGTTTCTTTTATTTTTACGAGGACCATTGAGGAGATTTCTTCAGCAGAGAATAGTTTCTCTGTGGACTTGTATGTTACTCCAATCATGGGTTTGTCGTCTGGACCAGGTGTGACCTTGAACGGCCATAGCTTCATGTCGCTCTGAACCAAGCCGTCACTGTATCTTCTTCCGATTAGACGCTTAGCATCTAGAAAAACACTCCAGAATTTCAAGAACCAATGAGAAACTAGATCCAGATACGGGTTAAAGATCTCAAAGACTATAACAATGTACATAGAAAATGGATACTACAAAACACGAATTATATTGTATGTGAATCAAAGGCCGCTAGTTTAGACACAGTTCCAAAAGGAATCACATTCCTTACAGCGCACAGGCTACAAACAAGCAGTAGTGATCTATGTTACATGGATCCTTGATTTTGGCTCAAGTACCCGTGTCGATGTGTCCGACACTCATATCCTTTTGGACACTCGGATGCTCTAATTGTTAAGATACTTACAGAAAAGGACTATCAAATCAACTAGAAAAGCGATATTCCCAGTATTTCACAGAGACAAGAAATAGAGAAATAGCAGAAACATAATTTTCTTAACCCTTTCTTGTTTAACTGCATTTGTAAACATAGTTTACAGAACATAATCTGGGAAAATTATGCAATATATAATACAAAAAAGAGTTCAGGACGTGTCCCTGTACCCGTACCCGAGTTGGGGACACATATCCACGTATCCTAAGATTTAAGTTTAGGAAGGTCCGACTCTTGGACTTGCACCCGCACCCGATACTCGCACCCAAGTCCATGTAACATAGGTAGTGATGTAGGAAGGGCCGTTTGAGGCAAGTAGGCAACTGATAAGGCAGGTAAGGTTTGAGCTTTGAACCTCTAAATTTATTTAAAATTAGGGGCTGCTCCTAATTTAATAGGGTGTTATAGTATGTATAAAAGTAGTCTATTATGACTTAACCCCAAAAAGAAGAGGGCTCGTTTTTTTTCCAAATAAGCCGAAAATCAAAGTCACTTTTAGTAGCCCTGTGAGGACTTTCATGCTTCTCTAATTTTCAAAATCAAGCCATCGAGATAACTCTTTAGTAAATCAAATGAAGCGAAAGTTCACATAAGACAACACTTAAGACAAACAAAATAACTATTTCAAACTCTTTTCGTCTTTAGCGAACTTATTTTTTCCTTGTTCGTAATTTCTTACGTTTTAGACTTCTCTCGTCGAGAGACTCGAGACAAATGATTAATAAAAAAGGTAAATGTGAATCTACCAAAAATACATAAAAGATGAAAACAATACCAAAACAAAAGTTGGGCCAAATTATCCATTTACTATAGTGGGAGTAAAATTGCTCCATCTTTCTATATTTTTTGAGTAAGTGATAAAATTGTAAAAGAATATCAATCAATTTTCCGGAGCGCCCCTCATTCTTGTGCCCATGTAAAACGACATGCATAATTAACATATAGCAAGCATACAAATAACAACACCATACAGTAGAAGGCACTACAACAAATTAACATTTAACAGCGAAAAATTTAAGGACAAAGTTAATTTGGACTTCAAAAAAATTGTCAAGCTCTCTTTTTCAACCAAAATGTGATTTAGTTTCTAAAGTTTTGTCCCTAGTAGCTCCTGTTTATATTTTGATTATTCGTGGCATTTAAATTATACAACTAGAGACGGAATTCTAAAATATTTACATGTCTCGAATCTACATCTTACGATATAAAAGTTGTTTATTCTTTGTTAATTTTTTCCTTTAGTTTTAAAATATCCAAGAGTCTAGAAAAGCACTCTATCTCTCCAACCCAGGCAAAAATCTTTCTTAGATCCCTCAAAAGCCCTAGACGATCAGATCTCTTACTTTCAATTTGATCTTTCGACAACCTCTCTCTTTGATCGGATACAGATAGGTTCCCAAAAGATGAATTTGATCTTCTGCTATGGTAACCTCACATGACAGTTTTGATCTTCCTTTGTTCGCTAAAACAAATCATGAAATGCAGTTCCGTCTCTAAAGGACCACTTCTGGAGACGATTTCAAAGTTTTGTTGCTACAAGCCTCTTTTTAACTTCCATGGACTGGGCTTTCGACACGATTGCCTTGATGGTGGAATGTAGTCTCCAAATGCTTTTAGCCACCAAAATTTTACATTTCGGGATGAACAGTTTTTTGGGGGGTAGGTTAGGGAAAAACAGTTGTGGTCCCCAATGGTGTTAACCATTGTAATGAGGCATAAAGCGTGCAATAGAAGCAAGAAAGAATATGCATGTAATTGAATAAAAATAGCTTGAATTTTCAGAGCTTAGAGCATACCAAAAACAGTGTATGTGGGGTTCACGGCAACTTGATTCTTTGCGGCCTCGCCAATCAGACGATGTGTATCGGTGAATGCAACATAAGATGGCGTCGTTCTGTTTCCTTGATCATTTGCTATAATCTCAACATGATCGTGCTCCCAAACCCCCACGCATGAGTAGGTTGTTCCGAGATCGATCCCGATTGCCTTCCCTTCTCCTTTTCCAGCCATTTTTTCCTCAGTAAGCTAAGAGAAAAATTCACAGAATCATATGAACTGATTAAACAAGTACTAGAATAAAACAGACTGACAGAGGGGAAATAGTTGCACTTGAGCTTTACCCAACGGGTATGGTAATGTAGAATGAGGGGTGGAATAGGACGACTTTTTCAAGTAAGTTATTACTACGAGAATGTTCAAATCATGGGCTTCAGAGCTATTTGATGAAAATATTTTGGACGATGAGAGATGGTTTCTAAGACCATTGTGTGTTTTCAATTCCTGTTAGTCGATGTCGTTACACATTGCTATATAGGCATGGGGAACATAATAAGTCATTATACATGTATTCTTTTCCTTCCCTTTATCTTAAAAATAGTGCATGACCGGTGCCTAAAGGCACTCCAAAGAAAATCAAACCATAAAATGAACCAATAACAATCCAAATAATTTCAATATCGGTTACTTCAATCAGTACTGACCACAAACAACTCAATTGATGATGCTTGAAATTAAAGTTGATTTAAGGGATTAAAAAAATATAGATCAACTGGAAAATCAACTTAGTGGATTCTCTATTTCTAACCAAAACAGCATAATATTATGCTCCCAAATCAATCTGCTAAAATAAGCCTCACATAATTCCAATTTCCAAACACTCTAATTTACGCCGAGTGATTTGGATTGTGAACAAATGAAATACTTAACAACATCCAATCCTCACAGAGCATAAACTACTAAACTCTACAGGGAGAAGAGAGAAGCATTTTAAGAACAACGGAGCATCAACCTTTTGTTTTCATGTATGAGCTTTCAGGACTTCGATTTCAATAACAACGTCAAGGAGTTAAAATAATAGCATCAATACAGTTTTGAAAGATGAGTGATGACAATAAAATGAATACAAAGCATACAAAACAATTAGAAGAAAGCCTACACACACGATTCCCACATGCAAGTTTTTTCCCTCCTTAATTTGGCGAAGTTAGAGAAATAAAAGTCAAGTGACGTAAAGAGGCAAAAGCCTCGAAAGGAAAACAGATGAAATAGTACAATCACGGATTGATCCATAAAAGATTCGATCACCTAGGAAATGCTTCCCAAACAAATTATAGCTACATGCATCACCTGCAATTCGATGCACCACATTTTGCTATGAGCTAACTTCTTTTTTCTCAAACCTAAACAATATGTGATGCTTAAACAAACAAACTCCAACCCAACATATTAGCAATGGCAGTGCATATTGCTAAAAAAGAAACGACATTAAATTAAAGACAGCCAATGACGATAAAATTGGTAGAGCTTTATGAAGAATGCTTTGCCGCACAACGTCGGAATTTTTTTTTCTTCATGTTATCAACTTATCATTTATCCTAGAACATCCAACACCAATTATGTACTTATATGTATAATGCGATAAAAGACAGAATAAGTGTACAAAGAGTTGGTGCCCATAAAACTAACCTTACGCTTCATCCTATGGAAGGAAACAATGTTGCTGAGCTACTTTTGTGAGTACCCTGCAAAAGAAAATAAAAAATCACTTTACCATAGCACCCATATGGATCACAGCGATTGTTTGTCAAATGCGCAATTCTTTTTGTAAGACATCTACCAGTCTAAGTACACTGTAGTAAACAAAGGCTATATACCGGAACTCGCTTTTACCAAATATATATATATATATGAGAAGATTTTCCGGTTCTCCAAAACAATTCAAGCAAAAATCAAAATCTCAAAACGTTCCTCTCTATATACTCCATCAAAAAAAGTTTTGGTTGTTAGCTTTGAGATATATTTTTGAGATAAGATAAAGAGGTTTTGTAGGATTGGATATTTTTTTCGTTTGTAGTGAATTTTTAAACATTTTAACAAGCTCTTTTACTTTTTGAATATAGGTACACTGTAACATCCAAAAAGTAAAACTGTAAAATCCTGAATTTTAAAATTCTAGTCACGTGATCCGAATAGGAACTCGACACTCTAATTTAATTCTAATAGTAAGTTAGGCTATGCGAAGTGTATCGTTATCCGAATGAATGTGTGAATTATGATTTAATTTTGTAAATACTTTGGGACAACTGGATTACATTTGATACACTTTACGAAATTTCGCGAGATTGGAATCTTTCCTTTATAATCGGACACCTTCACGATAATCCACATATTTTTATTAGTCTATGTTGAATTTTTGAGATTTTTCAGACACCAAAATCTGAACACGTTCGGACAGAATTTGTGATGATCGGACGCGGGAGGCTATGTGTCGCAATGGAATGACAAGGGAATAACAGGTGTCCTTTGCAAAGAAAACATGGTGCTGACTCACCTTTTAACCACCGAAATATATGTATCCAATTCTTAGGTGCATAATTAAACTCTGCATTAGATAAAACAACATTAGAGAGTAAAGGCAAAAGAAAAACAGTATCACGGTAACAGTAGTTTCTCGTTGAGTTACCGATCGCCTTTCCGACCAACGTTGCTGGAAAATTCCATGATTCTCTCCTGGTAATCTTTCACCTCACTTCCTAATTTATGTAGCCAAGAAAATTATTACACATATGATTATTGGAGTAATTAGTCACAACACATTCACCACAAAACAAGCACACAAGCACAGTGCACGACGGGTCGGAAAGCGGTGGCCACGGCTACCGGCCCCTCGGGCCACTCCGATTAGTCCTCCTTATTTCTCCACCGTATCTCTTTCTCTTCTCGCACATGCCGCACTCGAACTCCTGAAATTTCCATACAAGAGAAATTCTCCCCGGCTAAGAGTTCGGATTCGGACTCGCCGCCGTAATTTGGTGCAGGAACACTCACCAAGCAACCATAAAAGTAGGATCTTAGTAGCCTAATTGGAAATTTCCGGTTGTTGTTGACTGACTTAGTTTAATTACATACTGTTACTTTCATATTAGAACCGTAAAAACTATACCATATGCCGACCCGACAGACTAATTAAGGAAATTAAAATCAAGAAAATACGCCTCTGTATATAAGAATAGGGCCTAAGATTCTAAGTGGATTTAGTAGAACTAATTATTCTTGAGGAATTAAACTACTGGAAGTGATGTATGAAGTTGGTCATAATTAACCATCAGTTTGGTTAACCCTGTCATAGACTAAAGTTTCTTTAAATAACGTGCAGTTCCTTATTGAATTAATTAGTGATGAGATTCACAAATTGACCCCGAACCGTTTTTAAAGCCGATTGTTGACTGACTTAGTTTAATTACATACTATTACTTTCATATTAGAACCGTAAAAACTATACCATATGCCGACCCGACAGACTAATTAAGGAAATTAAGATCAAGAAAATACGCCTCTGTATATAAGAATAGGGCCTAAGATTCTAAGTGGATTTAGTAGAACTAATTATTCTTGAGGAATTAAACTACTGGAAGTGTTGTATGAAGTTGGTCATAATTAACCATCAGTTTGGTTAACCCTGTTATAGACTAGAGTTTCTTTAAATAACGTGAAGTTCCTTATTGAATTAATTAGTGATGAGATTCACAAATTGACCCCGA
>BPLS01000658.1:26937-56877 GCA_019656275.1 Rhododendron kiyosumense
TGTACATGAATTTGAGCCATTGGATCAAAATCCCCAAAAACTGACCCTTCAACACTCAAGAAGCCCTGAATCAGTCATGGGCCGATCGATGGCTCTCCGGCATGACAGTTTTCGGCGGGAATTTTACAATCTGAGAAGTTTACCATCCTATCCTTGCTCAATTTGCCCAGTCCCAAATTTTCCCTTACTTGTACCACTCTTCGAAAGAAAAGAGAAAAAATTATGAATACTTTCCATTTTCTTTTCTTTTCTTTTCTTTTTTCCCTTCATTCTCCTTAATGATCCATTTGATTGGCAAGAAAAAAAAAAACAATGGAAAGTGGAAAAAGTTTTTTCCCCTCAAATTTGTTTGATTAGGATGAAAGCTTTGCAAAAAAAAAAAAAGTCAAAGTTAATTATTGTTGATCTAAAAAAGGATATTACAACCCCCAAAATTCACTCGAGACTGAAACCCCCATATCAAATTGAGTTCCACTCAAGTATTTAGCCAAGTCAAGAGAGTCAAATTTTTTAAGACCAATTCTCTCTCTCTCTCTCTCTCAAAATGCGTTTTTATCTTATTTAGCGAAGGAATTAGACTTCGAATAAAACACATAAGTTGTAGGTAACATAATTCTAAGCAATTTCCATATAAACTTTGTCTCGATTAGATATCGACAGATTCAGTTATGATTTTCAAAGATGGTTGCGCTATGCAGTTATGGAAGATTCACTGCTGTTTTGTAAAACTTATTTTTACCTCGTTTAAAGTGAGAATTAGGATTTTCACGAAAAATAAATGTTTATCCAAATTTGATATTATTTACTACGCTGGAATTTCAGAATTTTTAGAATCAGTCTATTAATTTTAGTAATTAAAATTGTCAATTGGTCGTGAAATTAACTGATGGTCATTTATTCTACTTGAACTAAGTGGTTGTACTTATTTTGACTCATGGGCCACGAACCCTGAATTTACAGATGTTGATTTATTGTGATCAATCATGCGAATGATTAAATAGTAATGTGGTTGTCGCGAAACCTAGAGTTTGAGATGTTTCTATCCGGCATGGATCTTAAGCCAACGCACAAATATTCCCAGAGGTCTTGAAGTCGTGCCATAGGCCTAGTAGTTAGGCATGATGGCGTAAGCCTAATAGATTGTTTATTTGTGGATGTGAACTGAGGCCAGATAGTGTGGTGGCTTGAGTTGAGATAAGAAAGTTACACCTTATAAAGAGTAGTTGTTTACTTGTTGCTGGTAGCAATCCCAAACCAGACCAACACATACTCGTTTGAGAAAAGAGAAGTAATCC
This sequence comes from Rhododendron kiyosumense, assembly GCA_019656275.1. Classification (NCBI taxonomy): domain Eukaryota; kingdom Viridiplantae; phylum Streptophyta; class Magnoliopsida; order Ericales; family Ericaceae; genus Rhododendron; species Rhododendron kiyosumense. The sequence goes on from BPLS01000658.1 coordinate 28,233, forward strand.
CAAAATCTTACTAGCAAAAACGAATGAAGATAACTTTCTCACATTACACTTTCACCATCTAGTTGTAGGCAATGACACAGCAAAGAAGCAAAAATAATTTTGCATGAAGCAAAACCAAAAATCCAAAACAGAAAAGTATACGAGGAAATACCCAAAACATATCACATGCATACAGTTTGCACTTTGCAGACGACACAGATGAATAAGTGAAATCCTCAAACTGCAAATTGTGGCATCTTAATTATCTAATCTTAGGCCCAGCACCGCTTCCACAGCCAAAACAAGGACCATCCTCATCCATTCCTCCACCCATACCACCACCAGCACCCTAGTACATCTTACCAATTATAGGGTTGCAAATCCCTTCCAACTCCTTCATCTTATACTCAAACTCCTTCGTCTCCTCCAGCTGGTTCCCATCCAACCACTGAATCACCCGATCTAACGCAGCTTCAATTGTCTTCTTGTCAGCCAGAGGAATTTTTGCGCCCCTCTTCTCATCCATAATGGTGTTCCTCATGTTATAAGCGTAATTCTCCAACGTGATCTTTGCCCCCACTTTCTTCTTGTGCTCCTCATCTTCCAATTTGTACTTCTCAGCCTCCTGCACCATTTTCTCAATCTCCTCCTTCGACAACCTACCCTTGTAATTTGTGATCGTGATCATGTTCTTTTGTCCGGTACCTTTGTCCACTGCAGATACATTCAGAATACCATTCGCATCAATGTCAAAACAGACACCAATTTTTTGGACACCCTTAGGAGCTGGAGGAATTCCAGACAACATAAATTTGCCCAAGATGTTGTTGTCTCCGGCTCGAGTTCTTTCTCCCTCATATACATTAAACAAAGCATTGGTTTGGTTATCATCGATAGTAGCTACCTCCCGCTCTTTCTTTGTCGGAATTGTGGTGTTTTTTGGAATCATAACACTCATTTCCCCAGTATAAGCTTCATAACCGAGGGAAAGCGGAGTGACATCCAAGAGCAGCACTAAATCCCGAACCTTCTCATTCCACTCACCACTCAAAATTGCAGCCTGAACCGCAGCACCATAAGCCACAGCCTCATCAGCGTTAATGTTTTTGCAAAGCTCCTTCCCATAAAAGAAATCCTGCAACAGTTGCCGGACCTTGGGAATCCTAGTGGACCCACCAACAAGAACGATGTCGTCGACATTGCTCTTGTCCATTTTTGCATCCCTCAAACACTCTTCCACTGGCTCCATACACTTCCTGAACAAATCAATATTCAGCTCCTCGAACCTGGGCCGAGTAACAGTCGCGCAAAAATCAATCCCCTCATATAACGCATCGATCTCGATCGTAGTTTCAGGTGTCGAAGAAAGAGTCCTCTTAGCCCTTTCACAAGAAGTCCTCAACTTCCTTAAAGCTCTTGGATTCCCACTAATATCCTTCTTGTGCTTCCTCTTGAATTCCTGAACCAAATGGATCACCATTCTATTATCAAAGTCCTCACCCCCTAAATGAGTATCCCCACCCGTAGCTTTAACCTCAATTTTACCCTCTTCGATGGTTAATAGAGAGACGTCGAATGTTCCACCCCCAAGATCAAATATGAGCACGTTTATCTTACCGGTGCTACTGGCTTTGTTGCCGAGACCATAAGCTATGGCGGCCGCAGTTGGCTCATTGATTATCCGCATGACACGGAGACCGGCGATGACTCCGGCATCTTTGGTGGCTTGTCTCTGAGAATCGTTGAAGTAAGTGGGGACAGTGACAACAACATTTTTTACAGTGGTGCCGAGGTAATCCTCTGCAATTTCTTTTATTTTTATGAGGACCATTGAGGAGATTTCTTCGGCAGAGAATTGTTTCTCTGTGGACTTGTATGTTACTCCAATCATGGGTTTGTCGTCTGGACCAGGTGTGACCATGAACGGCCATAGCTTCATGTCACTCTGAACAAAAGCATCACTGTATGTTCTTCCAATTAGACGCTTAGCATCTAAAAAAACACACCAAAATTTCAACAACCAATGAGAAACTCAATACAGATATTAAAGATCTAAAAGTCTACAACAATGTACATAGAAAATGGATACTACAAAACACGAATTATATTGTGTGTGAATCTAAAGGCCGCTAGTTTAGACATTGTTTCAAAAGGAATCACATTCCTTACAGGGCACAGGCTCCAATCAAGCAGTAGTGATGTAGGAAGGGCCGTTTGAGGCAACTGACAAGGCAAACAAGGTTTGAGCTTTGAACCTCTAAATTTATTTATAATTAGGAGTTGCTCCTAATTTAATTCGGAGTTATAGCATGTACAAAAGCAGTCTATTATGAGTTAACCCCGAAAAGAAGAGGGCTCATTTTTTTCCACATAATCCAAACCGGGTAGTGATAATGCCAAAACTCCAACGCATAAAAGTTTTGTGCACTGCATATGGTACAAGTTTTTTGTACACTAGAGTTTTGGCACCAAGAAAAACTGTTTTGAAAATCAAAGTCATTTTTAGTAGCCCTGTGAGGACTTTCATGCTTCTACAATTTTCAAAACCAAATGAAGCCAAAGTTTAAAGAAAAAAAGTTCACATAAGACAACACTAAAGACAAACAAGTTAATGCCTTGTTCTCTTCCCTTCTCAAAAAGAATTTTTCAAAAAATTCCCCCAAGATTCCACCTAGATTCCCCCTACTTCCAACATTTCTCTCTCTATCTCTCTCCACTTATTACTCCTACAATTTTTCAAAAAATTTTTTAAAAACCAAACCAAACAAGGCATAAATTTTTCAAACTGTTTTCATCTTTAGAGAACTTTTTTTTCCTTGCTCGTAATTTCGTACATTTTAGACTTCTCTCGTCGAGAGACTCAGGACGAATGATCAATAAAAAAATGTAAATGTGAATCGACGAAAAATACATAAAAGACGAAAACAATACCAAAACAAAAGTTGGGCCAAATTATATAGTGCGAGTAAAATAGCTCCATCTTTCTATATTTTTTGAGTAAGTGATAAAATTGTAAAAGAATATCAACCAATTTTTCGGAGGACCCCTCATTCTTCTGCCCATGTAAAACGACATGCATAATTAAGACATAGCAAGCATTAAAGCAAGTGAAGGTTCTATTTCCACAGATTAACAATAGAAGGCACTACAAGAAATTAGCATTTCAGAGCGAAAAATTTAAGGGAAAATGACGGCCAAAGATGTGTTTTGATAATTACTACCCGCCAAGGACATTTTCAGTATTAACAAATATTCTTAGCATGTCCTTGGCGGGTCTTAATAATCAAAACATGTCCTGGGCCGTCATTTTCCCAAAATTTAAGGACAAAGTTATTTTGGACTTCAAAGAATACAACTAGAGACGGAATTCTAAAAAGTTTACAAGTCTCGAATGTACATCTTAGGATTTAAAAGTTGTTTATTTTCCCTTTAGTTTTAAAATATTCAAGAGTCCAGAAAAGCACTCTATCTCTCCAACCTAGGCAAAAATCTTTATCAGAGACCTCAAAAGCCCTAGACGATTGTCTCAGAGATCTCTCTTACTCTCAATTCGATCTTTACAACCTCTCTCCTTGATCGGATACAGATAGGTTCCCATAACATGAATTTGATCTTCTGCTAAGGTAATTGATGCATGTTTTCGAAAGCACTAACCTCACAGGACAGTTTTGATCTTTTTTTGTTCACTAAAAAAAATCATGAAACGCCGTTCCGTGATCTAGAGGACCACTTCCGGAGACGATTTCAAAATTTTGTTGCTAAATGCCTAATTTTAACTTCCATTGAATAGCTTTCTACACGATTGCCTTGACGGTGGGATGTGGTCTCCAAATGTTTTTAGCCAACAAAATTTTACATTTCGGGATGAACAGTTTTTTTTGGGTAAGTTAGGGACGAACAGTCATGGTCCCCAAAGATGTTAACCATTGTAACAAGGCATGAAGCGTGCAATAGAAGCAAGAAAGAATATGCATGTAATCGGATAAAAATAGCTCGAAAATCAGAGCTTAGAACATACCAAAAACAGTGTTCGTAGGGTTCGCAGCGACTTGATTTTTCGCGGCATCGCCGATTAGACGATGTGTATCGGTGAATGCAACATAAGATGGCGTCGTTCTGTTTCCTTGATCATTTGCTATAATCTCAACATGATCGTGCTCCCAAACCCCCATGCAAGAGTAGGTTGTTCCGAGATCGATCCCGATTGCCTTCCCTTCTCCTTTTCCAGCCATTTTTTCCTCAGTAAGCTAAGAGGAAAATTCATAGAATCATATGAACTGATTAAGCAAGTTCTAGAATAAAACAGACTGACAGAGGGGAAATAGTCGCGCTTGAGCTTTACCCAACGGGTATGGTATTGTAGAATGAGGGGTGGAATAGGACGACTTTTTCAAGTAAGTTATTACTACGAGAATGTTCAAATCATGGGCTTCATAGCTATTTGATGAAAATATTTTGGACGATGAGAGATGGTTTCTAAGACCATTGTGTGTGTTCAATTCCTGTCAGTCGATGTCGTTATACATTGCTATATAGGCATGGAGAACAGCATAAGTCATTATACATGGATTCTTTTTCTCCCCTTTTATCTTAAAATAGTGCATGATCTGTGCCTAAAGGCACTCCAAAGAAAATCAAACCATAAAATGAACCACTAACAATCCGGATCATTTCAATATAGGTTACCTCAATCAGTACTGACCACGAAAAACTCATTTGGAAGTTGATTTAAGGGATTAAAACAATATAGATCAACTGGAAAATCAACGTAGTGGGTTCTCTATTTACAACCAAAACGGCATAATGTTATGCTCCCAAATCAATCTGCTAAAATAAGCCTCACATAATTCCAAACACTCTAATTCACGCCGAGTGATTTTGATTATGAACAAATGAAATTCTACTTTACAACATCCAATCCTCACAGAGCATATACTACTAAACTCTACAGGGAGAAGAGATAAGCATTTTAAGAATAATGAAGCATCAATATTTTGTTTCCATGTATGAGCCTTCAGGACTTCGTTTTCAAAAACAACGTCAAGGAGTTAAAATGATAGCATCGATACAGTTTTGAAAATACTTCTAATCCCTATATGCTTCATTGATGACAATAAAATGAATACAAAGCATACAAAACAAATAGATAGAAAGCCTACACACACAATTCCCATATGCAAGTTTTTTCCCTCCTTAATTTGGCAAAGTTTAGAGAAATAAAAGTCAAGTGACGTAAAGAGGTAAAAGCCTCGAAAGGAAAACAGATGAAATAGTACAAACACGAATTGATCCATAATAGATTCGATCACCTAGGAAACGCTTCCCAAACAAATTAAAGCTATATGTATCACCCGCAATTCGATGCACCTTGCTGAGCTAACTTTTTCTTTTCTCAAACGTATACAATATGCGATGCTCAAACGAACAAACTCCAACCCAACATATTAGCAATGGCAGGTCATATTGCTAAAAAACAAATGACAGCCAATGACAAAAATTGGTAGCTTTATGAAGAATGCTTTGCTGCAGCACGTCGGATTTTTTTTCTTCATGTTGTCAACTTATCATTTATCCTAGACCATCCTACACCAATTATGTACTTACATGTATAATGCGATAAAGGACAGAATAAGTGGACAAAGAGTTGGTGCCCGTAAAACTAACCTTACGTTTCATCTTATGCAAGGAAACAATGTTGCTGAGCTACTTTGTGAGTACCCTGCAAAAAAAAAAATTCACTTAAAAAATGGACCATAGCACCCATATGGATCATAGCGATTGTTCGTCAAATGCACAATTCTTTTTGTAAGACATCTACCAGTCTAAGGAAAAATAATAATAATAATAATAATTGAGAAGATTTTCCGGTTCTCCAAAACAATTCAAGCAAAAATCAAAATTTGAAAACGTTCCTCTCTATATACTTCATCGAAAAAAGTTTTGGTTGTCAGCTTTGAGATAGTAGTATGTTTTTGAAATAAAAAGATTGATAAGTTTGCATATTTTTTTCCGTCTTCAGTGAATTTTTTATACATTTTAACAAACTCTTTTACTTTTTCAATAGAGACACACTATATAGTAGTATATACATCCAAAAAGTAAAAAATGTGATAAAAAATCACTAAAGACGGAAAAACACGGATGACAAAATAGGTACAAATTTTGGAGAAAATATTTCTCAGAGGAGAACCAAACAAAGGCTGGTTTTTTCATGAATATACTTTAGCAGGCGACATTGTGCCTCTTCAAAACAATCTACGGAAGGACCTCTTCAAGAATTTGAATAACAGAGCTATTTCTAAATACCAAACATATCCAAGTATCCAATGAAGCCTTCAATGACAACTCATATTGCCAAAAAGAAAAGGGGAAAAAGACAAAAGCTTAAAATCCCCACTTCATGTTGCACTTTCGATTTATGACAGTTCATATTGCCAAAGTACAACATAAAAAACTGCAAGCAGAACGATTGTTCAAAGAGAAGGGATACAAAATGCGTAAATTAGGGAATATAAGATAAAAGATGAGCATTAGGTTTTCATAAAATAAAAAATTAGTAGTATATGTTTAGAATACACCAAAAAAGTTAGGATTTTTTATTTGGCCTATAACAGTGTTAACGTTGTTCGATTTGGGTTTTGTGAGAGATTTTTTTAAAGTAATGGACGGAGAAAGATAGAGAAAATTTATTGACGACCGTGCCTAGGTTACTAAAACAAACAAGGCTGTAAGAGGGGGTTAGATTTCAGTTACCTGCAGATTTTGGGCTGTCTTGGTCGACTTTGATTGTGAGGAGTTGATCCGTGAGTTGGTGGATGTGGCGAGATATATATACACAGTGTGTAGAGAAACAGAGGGAAAGATAAAAGCACAACTACTCTTCAGGATTGTACATGAATTTGAGCCATTGGATCAAAATCCCCAAAAACTGACCCTTCGGCTTCCACACTTAAGAAGCCCTTAATCGGTAATGGGCCGATGGCTTTCCGACTTGACACTTTTCGGCGGGAAGTTTACGGTCTGAGAAATTTACCATCTTGGTGCCGTTCCGGTTTTTAAAAAAGTGGGTTTTAGAAAAAGAAGGTAAATTTCAAGGTCAAAAATCATGTATTTACGCAAATAATTTTTCTACTAATATAGATCTTATTTGATAGATCTCATTGAGATTTTTTATACGGTGCAAAAAAAATCAAAAAATTATTTTTTGTTTTCGTTATATTTGAGTTTGAAATTTGGAAAAAATGAACTTTTTTGAAAAGGAAAGGAAAGTGGAACGAGGTCTTATCCTTGCTCATCAAACTCAAAATCAATAAACTAAGGGAAAAATAAAGGCCTTGTGCGTTTCCAAAATTTAGTTTTTTTTATTTTACTATTTTTCAATCATTATTCTATATATTTTTTCAATCATTATTCTATTTATTTAATTATTAATTTTATTTTTCTTTATCTCTCTTCACTCATTACTTAAACCTATTTAATTATGATAAAAGTTTTGCAAAAAAATTAGAATAATTGTTGTTATTCTCACAAAAAGTATATTACCAAAATCCCACTCCAGACTTAAAACCATATCAAATTGAGTTCTACTCAAGTAGAAGTAGTTAACTAAAAATCAAGAGACGAGTCAAATTTGTTAAGACCATTCACACACTCTCTCTCTCTCTCTCTCTAAACCCGTTTTTACCCTATTTAATGAAGGAATTTCACTTCGAATAGAACACATAATTTTTGTAGGTAACCGAATTCTAAGCGATTTTCACATAAACCTCATCTCGATTAAATATCGACAGCTTTAGTTGTGATTTTCTGAAGGTGGGTGCATTGTGCAGTTATGAAAATAATCACTTATATTTTTTAAAACTCGTTTTTACCTCGTTTAAAATGAAAATTAGGCTTTCCAATAAACATAAAAGTTGATCCAAATTTGACAATGGATTTTTAGAATCAATCTACTATTTTTAGTAATCAAAGTTCTAAACTTTCAATTTGTCGTAAAATTTGTTGTCTATTTTATGTGAATTAAGTGGTTGGATACTTGGACTTTGACTTATGGGCCTCGTAATGTGGTTGTCGCGAAACCTGGGGTTTGGAACTTTTCTAATCAGCATGGGTCTTGAGCTAATGCACAAATATTTCCAAAGGTCTTAAAGCCGTGCCACGGGCCTATGAGTTAGGCATTGTGGACTCCCACCTAATAGATCGTCTATTTGTGGATGGAACGGATGCCGAATAGTGTGGTGACTTGAGTTGAAATATTGAATCACGGGTTGTGATTATTAAATATACTTTGTGAATTGTGAACCCTTGTGAATGGAAGATGATTATGTTGAATATATTGGAGTAACATTGAATTGTTAAAGTTATCCTGCACTGATAAAATTTTGTTGTCCATGTGATGCATGAGTAATTCTTAGTAAATGGATAGTTTTGAGTGTCTTACCGAGTGCTTTTCACTAATGGTGCTTCTTTTTTTGTCCCTGACATTTTACGCTAGGTATCGAGGATAATGTAGGTATCGAGGATAATGTGGAATACAAGGAGTCACCTGCGGAGTACGAGATTACAGATCAGCAAGATGGTAATGGACCGTTGGAGCCATTGCTGTGCTAGCAGACCATTAATTAGATGGCTCTGTTTTAAATTTGAGTTGGACGTTTTATTTAATTTCAAGATTTTAGACTATTTCATGTATGTATGGAAAAAATTACGACATTACGTTGTATGTAATAAGTTAATTAACTTTCTTTATCTTTATTATTGCATAATTGAAAATTCTAAATTGTTAATGAAGTTGACATTGTTTTGTAAAAAATGGATTTTTTTTCCTTAACGTACCCAATTTATTGGCATTACAGAATTCTACTTCTTCCAAGGTAGAAATGTGAATAACGAAATCCACACAAACAAATATTTTGTCTGCCCTCTTCTCTTCTTCGTTTCATTTCTCTTATGTTTTCTGGGAGTATGTACTAGTGTTTTCCATCTAGCTAAATCTACTTTCTGGATACGTAACCCTGGACAAAAGGATAATTGATTAGATGAGAATACTAGAATTGTGCAATGATACGTATCGAAGTTACGGTCGGATTGCGGATCAAAAAAAAAGTTTTGGTCGGACGTCTCCTCCGTTATTTTCACTGGTGATTTATGCGCCCTCTGTTTTTGTATTTGCACATTTTTGTTGCTTTTCTTGTGTTCGTCATTGTTGACAATTCATTGTCACAATTTGAAAAAAAAAAAGTGGCAAAAGTTTCAAAGTCAAATTAAACCATTTACACGATATTTCCGTTCCACATTCAATGAGTTGCTAATGATGTGTCCAAACAAATCTCTCCATTTGATTTTACCTGTTTATTGAAAAATAGCCCGCATTCTAAGAAAAAACTGTTAAATTGGGACAGATGAAGGAAAAATCTTAAAAAGAATATGGCAGAAGCATATACTTTGTTTGGTTCTCATATTTAAGAAATTCATTTTTTTTTTCCTGCATATTTTCTAATAAATTTTTCTATCTCTTTCCTCGTTACGTCAAAAATATATTTTAAAGATGAAAACCGAATAAAGGCGAATTCCACTTGTAGTTGTGTAATCATTGTCACCATAGTCATCACATATATATTATATTAGTATTTACTAGGAGGGAATTAGATGCCATATAATTTCGCATATTCGAGCACTTCTCCCTCTCAACCATTTTAATCATGCCAGACGTCATGGAACCAAACAACACAGCACTGTTTAACCACCTGTTGACCATGGGTCCATTCATCTCCACCGTCAGCGTGGGCTCCTCTCTCTCTCTCTCCAATGAGTTAAATTGAGTTTCCAACTAACCATCACCAGAAGGCCACACTGTGGAAAAGTGCGGCGGCTTTCTCCCAAAGCTGGGATCGATCCACCAGAATTCGATCCCCGTCACTCAATAAATCCAACTTCTCCAGGTAAGAGTCTCCGTGATCTGTTTGTTTTTCAATTTGACCTGTATACTTCTCCGATTTATTCCTACTCAGCATTTTCGTTTCGCTTCCCAAAGAAATGGTTTTGCAATTTGCATTGATCCATTTTCTTAATTCTTAATCTTTGTGTGTATATGTATTTGTTCGTATGATTGTTTATATATTGAAAACTGCTATTCGGACGTAATTCTTTACACGAAACTGCTATTCGGCGTGTTAGGTGCTGATTTTGCAGTGCAGATGAAAGCTTCGAATTCATTCTGTTTTGGTCAATGAATTAGAGTTTTTATTTGAACTATTTAATTTCATCTGCAATTGTTTAGGAGGTGAATGTATGATAGAATTCTAATTGGGAGGATGGCATCCTTGCCTTGATTCGGGGTTTGATGCTTTTGTCTGTTTGGAAATCGTGGAAAGGAAGAGAGAAGAAGGAAAGTAATTAGGTGGCAAAAAGGTAAAAAAAGTTTCGTGAAAAATTATATAATTTCTTCTTCTCTACTTTTCACCTTTCTACTAACAACCAAACTAGAGAAGGAAAAAGAGTTTAATTTTCCCTCACTTCCATTTCTTTCCACAACTTCCAAACACTCCTTAGAGTTTGTTGGATATTAGGGAAAATGAAAGGAAGAGAAGGGAAAATTTAGAAAAATTCCTCCCCTTGTTTGGTTTGGAAAGAAAGTGAGAAAAGAATAGAAAAACAAAGTTTTGAGCAGTCATTTTCCCCAAATTTTCCTCAGAGTCATGTACGTACGCACTTTGTCTCACTATCATTCATGATTTAATAATCTCGTGTCATCTGTTGGCTGCTGGTGTATGCTCTATTTTTCCACGATGTGCTTGTTTCTTGTTGTCCATTGTCGTGTATTGTTTGTCATTCTCCACATTACAGTGTAGTCATTCTCAACATTCTTACTGACCCTCTTTTTCGGAAGGTCTCTTCCATTGTGACTTAGGTAGCCTGGTAGTACATATAATTTCCGTTCAAAGTTAGTAATTACCTGTTCATCACATTCTACCCCAGTACTATATCTCCACTTAGTGATGGTTTAAATTATTGGACAATGTGCTATTCATCTCTATTTCTTTTTTGCTTAAATTTAAATAATACTACATCCGTCCCAAAATAAATGTCCAGTCCGCAAAACGAGCACTTAAAAATAATACAAAATTTCCAAGAAAAATTCTATCTTTTTTCAACAATTTACTAGATATCCATGAGTTCTTTGAATTTATGAAAAAATTTGGAAATTTTCTTGTAGTATTTTGAAGTCATCATTTTGCGGACGGGACATGAATTTTGGGACGGAAGGTAGTATAAAAGAACCAGTACTTGATCTAGTGTGTGGGGTCACTGAGGTGGTGGTTTGAATTGGGTCTCCTGGTAAATCCGACCGTCCTCTCTTTCTTCCTCACGTCACTCTGCAAGAGAAACAACCAATTAGCGCCGTCAGGCCAGAGTCAGCCGGACAAGTAGTACTAAAGAACTATTAGGAACGGTGTACCTTCTCTAGGGTTTAGCCCTTGGCTTATATAGACAGTTTGTACTTGCTTTACAAGTTAAGAGTCCACGGTACGCGTCTGACGTCACATGTAACCGCCTCAGTCAGTGTCGTCATGGTGACGACCGGCCATCACATGGCCTCCACGTGCTCAAAGCGTATCTCTAGAAATATCTCCTACTAACTCCCAGGTCTTCGTCTGGGTCAGGTGCACGTCGGCCTGGACCGACCCGCCACCAGATGGATCCTGGACTCTCACCTGGCCGTTCAACTGGTGGGCCGTCAGGACGGCCGACTACCATTCTGCCCATCTCACCAGTTAGGGTCTGGTCTGCCCGCCTTGGCAGATACAATCCGGGAGGGTTCAGCCCAGGCCCGTCGCAGGGTTGGGCCCACTACATAATGTTTTGTATTAATCTGTATGTGTGTGTCGAATGTATAGCGACCGCACATATGGATAGAAATGAATACATAATGTATTTTGGACTATGGCACCTTTGAATGGTAGATGGTAAATTTCTATTTTGTAGGAAGGTCATGATCTGCATCATTGGCTCAAACAAATGCTTATCTTGTCTTTCCTGTCAACAGGTTGATATCCAAAAGAGCTTCACCAATTGAGGTCAGGGTAGCCAGATTGGCACCCTCCAACTGTCAGCCAATGCGCTTATGAGAGATCAGCTGGTCCGGCATAAATATCTATAGTTGTGGACCTTTATTTGCCTTTTTCTTGCACCATATTGCGTCATAGTTTGTTCACCATCTGGGATAACAATTGTTACCTTTTTCAATGGGAGACTCATTTGACCACCCTGGTTCAAGAAAAGGCTATGAGGTGGCTAATGTCATCAACAATAAAAATACTTCTAAAAGATGTTTGATTGCATCTAGCCTTAAGTCGGGCTTGCAGAATTCTACAAGGAATACAGTTCCCTTCAATCATATCAGAATGAGCGGTACTGCTGGTGATGCAGCATTGTTTTTAATCAAGCTTGCTGCACTAGAGACACTGCGGAGGTTTTCAAAGGCAAGATGTCCAGTTGTATGGTGTGGTATTCAAGCGCTGCAAGCTCTCTGCTATCCACCATTGAGGTGGATCCAAAGATGGGCTCCTTTCAAGGGTTTGATAAGTAGCATGCAGGTTAGTTTTTGCATGACTGAGATCAGTATATGTTAATTTATATCTGGCAATATCTGCAATCGCCCTTCATGTTATCTCATGCGTCTTCATGTAAGCTTCTTAAGGTGCATTATGTCCAACACATGAACTGATGTAAATAAGTGGTATCACAGTTGTTAGAAGCATGTTGATGCCTTCCATAGATTGTCATTGTCTTAAGCTTTTGCTTGAATTTGCTTTGTGATGCTACCTTATGACACAACTCATAAGTTTGTCATATATGGTTTGATTTGTATTCTAAGCTTGTGTTTTCCTTGTTTTCTATCTTCCACAGAAAGTCACATGTCAAAACTATAGTAGGCAAGGCCTCCGCGAAACCCACATAACTCAAGGGCTGTTTTACAGATTTGTGGAAAGGACATAATTCTATTTATTTTTAGGGATCATGTAAAAGTTGCCATCTTATCTGGGCATGGCCAGTGGGGCGCTTCACTTCTCCGGTCAATGCTGTCTGTTATGGTTGACCTGATTTTTATTATCTCTAGATACTCTGGAGTCAAATTGATTTTAAATTTGGTCATTTTATTCAAAGGATGAGACATGACTTAGGAATGGACTTTGGATTTTGAAGTATATTGGGCAATGGTTCATTCCATTAACTGAATATAAAGATAAATGGTTCAAAGAAAGACAAAATGTTTTATTTCTCGATCAACATACATCTGAATGTGCTTCGTGCTATTTGTTCCGATTTTCTTCTTCAATGATTTGGTCAATGGTTTATGGTTCTTGTGAGCCATATGTCATGCAGTTTGATTCTATGATATCAGTATGGTTCAGCTTATGCATTGTACAGAACAATAGTCTTATCTGCTTGTTTATCTGGAAAATTCTGTTGAATTTGGCCATTAATTGATGCGATATACCTATGTGGGCAGACATTATCGAGGCCATTATTAGTCCTTTCGATTGCAACGGCATTCTCTGATCAACCAGGGCATTGCAACATCACCTCGGATGCTGTTGAGGATTCCCAGGGCGTCAATTATTCTCAGGCATCTTCAGAATCAAATTCGGAGTTACCTCCGGCGCAGTCTACTCTTGATACAAGGTATAACGAAACAAGGAGAATTTAGAAAGTAATTTCACATCTTATGACTGTCCAGAAAAATTGGTGATGGACAATATATTGGGTTCACAGTAATACTTTGGCATTCTTAATGGAACGCATGAAGCAGAAGAGGGCGTGCATCTTATTATGTTGTTTTAGAAAGGGCATTTCCCAAGATTTGAAATGTTGACAACATGCATTTCAGACATAATAACTTGACAACAGGCTTTCAGTGTCACTATTCATGTCTCTTTATTTCACATCTTGTGTTGTACGAACATTTTTTTTCCATGGAACTTAAATATTTGTTTTTGGCAAGGACAACTTTTCTCAAGGGTCCATCCAGCAGCTTATGTTCTCATTTTTCTTATTTTGCCTTGACTTTTCGTGTTCTGACTTGTTGCGTTACCGATGTACTTTGCAGTGTTCTTGATGAAGCTCCTCAAAGTCGTCAATCATCTACAAATTGGTTGTCTCAACTCTATGAAGAGCTGGAAAAGCAGGGTATTAATTTACCAGAAAGGTGATTAAACAGTGCCACATTACTCAGAAAAGAAAGAACTCCTTAGAAAAATTATCTGTGGACAGCAGTAGTGAAAGGAAAGCTAGTAATGTTTTGCTAATTAGCTAATTAATTAATCATTGGGAGAAGTATATGTACAAGGCACCCATTTCCATGTCATTTCCATTGGGAATAATAGAAGAGTCTATCGGCCGACTCGGCAGAATGTGGATTTGCTCAGGCAGTGTCTTTGCACTTGGTTATAGAAGAGTAAGCCTTCAGAAAATCTACTAACGTACTCTAGTACACCATCTCAAGAGATTTAGACCAACATCACAGCAACCAAACCTGTCACTTATTATCCCAATTACTCCCTCTCTTCTTCTAGCTACTTCCTCAATTTACACTTTTACTTTTAATCAGATGACTTCAGTGGAGCACTGGAGGATTTTGGGCTTATTTTACGGGACAAAACCTTTTGTGGAAATTACTTTTGTGACCCTCAGCAACTATAGGGATTCCACGTGACATTATCTATCTGGCATATTTATAGTTGAGTTTCTGGGCTTCTCTTGTTGAACAGGAGCATGACGTCATTGTGTTTTGTGCAGAATTAATGAGGACGAACTTCACAGATTCTATATTGATGTAAATTGTGATCTACCGTGCTTGCTATCATCTGTTAAGAAGACAATCCTCTGGAGAAAGACTTTTTACATTCTTTCAGGACAAGAACTTGAGATGTGGTCGAATATGGTCTTCTGGCATGGAGTTGATGTGAACTGCAGGCCCTGCCTTATTGTAAGGCTCGGTCTAGCTTTCAGCACCTTGTCATCTCATGAAAGACCTCGCTTTCTTCAAGCTGTTGGTATGTCCTTCTAGTTATTTGTTGGGCTTCGTTCTGAATGGGGAATTATACTCCTCTATTCTACCATCATAAAAATCTCAGCGGTCAGCCTTATTGCCTTAATCAGCTTGTCTTGGCACTTTATGACTGAGCCTACTACCAAAGGAAATTTTGTCACACCGTCTGAGCCTCTTCTTTCTCAACTCAAGATTGTGTTAGTTGAATTTAATTGACTTTCAATGTTCTCTCCAACATTTATGGAAGTAAAAGGGGTGGGAGTGCGACCGATGGATTTTGCATCATGCGCACCAATATGTTTAGTGTGAAAATGCATTTTTACTACTGATTTATGGAAAATGTATTCTCTGTTTTAAAAGAATGTCCAAATGTGGAAAATTGACCAAGAAGACAACTACTTATACTCACTGACAATTTCAATTGAAGTCTTAGGGTGTTATTTACTTTTTCACCCCCAGAAAGTGCTTACGTTTTTCAGCCCTGTTGTACTTTTCTCAATTTAGTAGAAACATGCTCAAGGAGTTAATTGTTGGAATTGCAGTTTCTCAGGTAGAGCATGGGATTCTGCATCTGGTTAACCATGGAAATCCTCGAATTACTGTATTGGTGGATTGTCAAGGGTTGTCACCTCTGAGATTTCCCATGCAAATGATGAGATCATGTTTTTCGATTTTTCAAGAGCACTTCCCTGGTCGTCTTGGCTTTGTGTTTGTCATACGGGTTCCTCCAGTTGTTCGAGTTATTGCACACACTGTAACCAAAGTAAGCTTCTTCGTTTCATGAGGACTGTGTTGTTTTTCACCTTCTTTTTCCATTTTCTAGATATTATGATTTGAAACCATTCGCTTTTTGAAAGCTTGGGTTTCTGTTTACATCCATATAAGGCTTTTGGCTCTTTCCTTCAGGTTTTGAAACCTGGCACTCGAGAAAAGCTTAAAATTGTAGGGGAGATGTACCAGAAGATTCTCGCGGAGAACTTTCAGACACTCCCATCATATCTTGGTGGCACATGCACGTGTGTAAGATGCTCAAAACGCCTCATTTGCAATATGAGACTCCGTCAAATAAATGACACCAGCGAAACTGAGAGAAAAGCATCTGTCAACGGTTGTGAGGACATGCCATCACCTCGTCAAAGTAATCTGACAAATATGCACATGAATGGCAATTGTGACCAAGCATTGCGAGCTTCTGTGATAGCCGTCCTAGTTTTCTGGGTCCTAATCGCTTTCCTTGCAGGAATATACAATCCTGAAAGCCATCCGGCTCTACCTTTCTAAGGTAAAGAGAACAACCCTTTTTTCTCTTCCCTTTGATCAATGATTTTGTTTAATGACAACCAGGGTTTTAAATAGAGGCTGTCACGTATCGTATCGGCCATTATGTAACAAGATTTTGGACGTCCAGTACCGTTATATACTTGCATATTGGCCCAATACGGTCCGATATCGGCCGTATCACCGATACCATACGTTCCTGATACCACAATTTGAAACCCTGATGAAAACTGATAACAACGACAGGGTGCATGTATATGGTTGTATGAAAATTTTCTTTCTACTCACGTAGATGTCTGTAAACAAATCAAATAATGTTATTTTTTTAGCTTAATATCTTATGGTTGAAGTATGAAGGTGGTTTTGGCAGCAGGCCACCATACATGTTCATCAGAAAATACACGACTATTTCAAAAGAGAATTGACGTCAGTGGGAATATTTCCCCCTTGGTCTTGAAAAAAACTTGTAGTTACATAGCCTTCCAAACTATCTCCATTTGCATTGGATGCCATATGCACTGTCAACAGCCATTGACAATCACATGGCTTACCATAACTTTGTAGCATGCAAAATATGAGCCATTTATTCAACCCTGCCTACTTTCATCAATTGGCTATTTCTACTGCAATTACCACTACCATTATATGAACCTTTTAGAATTATCAAAAGCTTAGGACTTCTAGTTTAAAATCCAGGAGTATCTCTTGGACCTGACATAATATGTAAGGCGAGAGGATGCAAAACAACAGAGGAAGCTCAGGGGGAAGGTGGAAATTGGGGTTTGTGACTGTCTTTGGGTTATTAAAGTAGTGAGGCTTGGAAGTATGGTCATATAAGCACATAAAATGGGGATTAGAAACTAGTACTGATTAGACTTTGCATGGCAAGAAATTAGCAATAGTTTCAACCTCTTTGGAAATTAACAAAGGGAACTCCCCCGGAGGCGGAGGGTGAGGTGCAAATTCTTCTTGAATTTTTTCTTACTATTATTAATGCAGCTTCGTGTTAATTTCATTGGTACAGTATATGCAACTTCCTGTTAACTTCCTTAAACTTTTTCCTGTTCATTTCCTCAGTGCAAATTCTTGTTTTATTTTTTTCCTCACGGTTGCTAATCCTTTAAGATTTTCCTAAAATTGTAGATAAATTTCTGCCCGGGACGAAGGCATTGGTTTAATAAGGATCTAAGTAAATGACTAACTAAAACACCAGTATCATGTCTCATGCTAGTTGTTACTTATGTCTCTCCACGCACACTGTCATGTTACACTATTATCTCTGAAGCATGTACAAGAATAAGTATGATTTGTCGTTGCCGTAATAAGTGGAGTTTTGAACAATTATGATTTCTGTATGGTATGAAAGAAGTTACAATCCAAGAAGATGGGACCAGTGATGCCATGTTATATTGGTATACGGTTTAAATGGGTGTTTTTGTTTTCCAGGTTTGTTTGCCAAGTGTACATATATATGCAGAACTGAGGACCTTTCCCGCTTCTCATACAACGATTTTCTCGCAAATACTTTTGGAGCATCTTTTTTGAACTGCATTGGGAAGAAGGTGGATTAAACGCATAAACATCCGGTCACACCCAATGTACAAGGTTTCTAAGATAGTGGTGCAGTATTGTTTTATTGTGTAGCATAGTTTTCCGGGTGTGGTTTTATGTGAAAATTAGGATTCTCTTCTCGACAGTTTTTCCCAATCAAATGTTTTTCTGTTGCATGTAAGAATATGTTGAAGCAGTAGTCGATAAAAGCGAATGTAAGCAATTCAGATTCATTGGTTTCCTGTAAAAAGTAAAAACCCAATGTGGCAAAGATTGAACCACGAATATAAGCCAACAGGTGTAATGGGCTTTTGTCCTAATCGGTGTGATTGGATTTTGTCCCATCTGGCTGTACTTTCCAACCTTGGTTGGAATTCTCTTTTTCTTAATTAAATATTACTTTTACCGATAAAAAAAGAACCATGAATTCAAAATTTTAATGTGAAATGGGAAAGTTTACTGGTGGAAGCTTTCCGTCGTGTTCTGTTGTGTGTCTTATAAGCGAGCAATACTGAGGAGATTGAGTAACATTTGTTTCCTTTTTTTTTAAGAAAGGACCATATGAAGAGCAACCGATGGATTGGACCATATAAATGGAGTCCGATTTTGTTCACTCTTACCAAATGAAAGTGAACATTATTCTCACTTTTATTGGTTCTTTTTAACTTATAGGGCTCACTAGATTTAACCATCGTAAGCATTAAAACCTCAAAATATGGAAATGATGCAAGATGCAATTATTTGGAATTATTCCCTGCAACTCAAGGAGTTAAAGAAATTGCACACTTTTTTTCATAGAAAAAGAAATTGAGTGTTAGCCCAGTTGGTAACGTAACACACACATAGTTCATGAAATTATCAATTGCACTTTCTTTTTTATCATCCGTACTCTATTTTTCATGTGTTTTTCATTCACGTGAAATTATCGTTTTACGTGACGGGTTCTTTTGTCCTGACTTTTCACCGGCTTGCATTTGCAGTAGGTGCCATTGTCTAGGTTGTGGTAGTTTTGGTTCACTCCTTTATCTTTTGATAATTTATGTAATGCCCCTTAGGACTTTGATTTATAGTATTGCCAGTTTAAAAAAAGAAAAAAAAAGAAATTATCATTGTATGCTCTCATTAATTTACCTGATCACACATCAAAAGATAATGTAGTAAATCCACATGAGAAAACACAAAATAAAAAAGTGTGTGGATGTTTAAACTACGAAAATCAATTCCCAAAATAAAACGAGGGACATATATTTGATGGCACACGGCGTGGGCTGGCTATTGCAACCATGTGGCTTATTGGGTCGGTCCAATTTACAGCTATAACCCCGCTGGGCTTTATTTGGTTTGAGTTTTGAAAAAAGTTTTTGGGATAATGAGTTGAAAGAGATGGATAGAAAAATGAGAATAATAATGGGAAAATAACGGCCCAGGACATGTTTTGATAATTAATATTATCTTTTAAGTACATACTAAGAATATTTGTTAATGAACAAAATGTCATTGGCGAGTATTAATTATTAAAACACGTCATTGGCCTTCATTTTCCCAATAATAATTGAAGTAACAAAACTTATTTAGGACTGTGGGCATTGTAGACACCATATTCTGGACCATCCAAATAACGCTATTTTACGATCTTTTTACTTACTTCCCCGATGATGATTATGGTAAAAAACAGTCTGAGGTCGATGGTGTGTTTAAGTTTTGAGTGTTCCGAACCTCATCCAAACTCTTTCAATACCCGTTTCAAGCCCTTCAAGCCAGAACCAAATGGCCCCGGCAAAACCTAACTTCCTTACACCAGGGATGTACTAACGTATGCCAGTCAACTGCCACGTGTCCGTCATCGACCGTTGACTCAGTTGTTACTAGCGCACGCCAGTCCTGGCCTGGCGCATGCCAGTCAAATCCAGTCAAAGCATTATTATTCAACCACGTGCTCAAAACTTTTGTGGCCACCTTGACGTAGTCCACAGTCCCTGATGATTACTCTCGACTGGCCTGCTCCCCCTCTTTCCTACACCCTCCATCAAGCCAAGTTCCATGCATTTAATGCATGAGAGGCTCTCTCCTAACCCAACCAAGCCTTAACCCCAGCTGACTGCCCTCTTTCCTCATTCCATTCTCTCTATAAATACCCCCTTTGCATTCATTTGCAAGGGGTTAACCACATTAAGAGTCTAAGCCCATTTCTTTCCTCTCCTTTGTTCTTTCTTTCTCCTCCATTGAAAGAGAAAAAAGATGAGTCTTCTCTCACATATCCCACTGATACTCAGCCATCATTCAGCCTCCATCTTCCACCTCAAAACTCAAAACCACCATCAAATCTCATACCAAAGGTATACCACCTTTGCGTGGCTTTCTATTTTTGATCCCTGAGTAGAACCAAAAGGACCCAGGCTAGTGGTCAATATTAGTCTTGGCCTTAAACTGATAAAATACAATGATTGTGTGAAGTGAAACATGGCGCACGCTAGTATCACAGAGCCGTACGCCAATAATGGCAGTATGTACACTACTGGTGTGGGATCATTGATCACTCTTTTCCAGTTTATATTTCTCTCTTTATCACCAAACAGCATGCTAAGAACCAGTCTACTGCTTTCTGTACTCTAGAACTGCTTAGCTGTAACTTTCAATACTTGCTTCTATCTGCTTTAGAAGGCCCCTGGGATTTTTCTGGTCATATTCCAGAGCCCAGGTGGTGCAAAGCCAAGCACTAGATCAAAAGTAAAACTGGCGTACAGCCTCTTGTAAGTGGCGTACGGCATTTATATCAAGATCCAGTGGTTGGCCCTTGCATCGTAGCTTATCTCTGGCCTTTTGTTATCCCCCCCACTCTGTTTATGGGGTATTCTGTTATCTTTCGTGGCTGAAAGCCTTTCCATCCCTATGTAACTATATAATATGTTTGTTATTAAACTGCGTGGTTTTTTCTGGGTGTGCGCTGGTCCGTTACAGAGCCCAGAGGGTTGCAAACAAAGACTGTGAGTGCATAAGGGTGGTGTACGCCAGTTTAGAGGTGGCGTACGCAGGTTGTGTTGGTATGCAGTGGCCAGGCCAGTGCATACTGGCGTGACACTTACTCACTTCCCCGAGAAACAGCGTACTCCAACTCGTTCAAGTTGCTCTCAGTGCTTGTTCTCAACCTAAATTCATCTATTGTTTCAAGCAAATCATCATCCATAAAGCGTTTTGTCACATAATTGCAACTTGTTACGGTTTAACCCCCATTAAATGTTCTCCCACCCTAACTGGCTAAAAAAAATGATCAATGAGAGAAAAATGCAAACGTTTTACAAAAATGCCTGAATAGAGACCGATCTCCGGATTGGGCGAGAGGGATGCCATAAAACCCTTCCCCTCTCGTAACCTGGCTCCCGAACCACAGATATCGAAGGTGACGACGGACCAGTCTACGCCTTTTCAAATCAAACAAACGTGACAAACGTTTTCGAGTTCGGTTCCTTGGGTGTTTCACCACTAAAATCAGAATGGCGACTTTGAATCGAAGCGTTTGGCCGCGCTTTTTCAAAAGAGGGCCGCACCCAATTTTATAAATAAAATATTTGGGGCGTGTGTCCACAGGCATGGAGAAAAGGTTGTGTCTAGAGACATTAAATTCTTTCCACCGCTGCTGGAAAACTCCACCTTTTCTCCGCCACCTTTTTGAGTCATGCTGCGTGTTTATTGTTAATTTGAACAATTTATCTTGCAAGCCCCACGTAGTAGTCTACCCACGCAAAAAATAAACTTGATCGGGCATCAATCGTTATATCAAAAATTCAATTTTGTTTTGTAAAATGGACAGTTTATCTTTAAAATTATTGATAGAATCATACCATCCTTTAATAAACCAAAATTTTAATTTTAATATATCTATCGATATCCGATCAAGCTGTTTTTTTGTAGGGCAGTGCCACTCTGCAGGTTCAAAAATATAAACGGTCCAAATTAAAACAATAAATGTTCGGTGGGGCCCACAATGGGCTGTGGTAGAAAAATAGGGTTTTACATCGGCGGTGAATAAAATTTAGAGGATTGGTATCCAATCCATGACATCCGGACTATAAAAATGTCCACGAAAGTAAATGAATAGTCCAAATTCAGTGTCCACAAAAGTAATTGAATAGTTTTCAGTGTCCACAAAAAATAAATGAACAGTTCATATTCGTGGTCCGGATGTCATCCTCTGTTTTCGATTATCTAATTTGTTCACTTCACTACTTTACGTTACATTTTCGAAAAGTAGATTCTATCATTTTTTTTTAGAAGTTATTCTCCTCTCTTTTAGATCCCAATAAAACTAAGGATACTAACCAAAAGGGACCCGACCGGTTACCCACGGCGTGCCGGACCACTCCGGCCACTGGACGGCTGATCTAAGTTATCCAAAAATTCTAAAAAAAAAATTAAGTGGCTCACGCGAGAATCAACGACATCCGATGTGTATAGATATTCGATTCGAACATCCCATTTTTTCATATATATACGTACGTAGGCCCACTTAGGTTTTTTTAAAATTTTTTTAGACGGCTCGAATCAGCCGTTCGGTAGCCGAAATGGGTCCAACCGTCCAACCGTTGGTAACCGGTCGGGGGAGAAAGGGTCCCTTTTGGTCGGTATGCTAGCAGCATCTCACACCACGTCAGCAATCCGAGTCGCAATTTAACCCGCAAACCAACCACCCCTCACACATTGCCTCAAAGCCGTCGATTATCTCTTTTCCCACAAAGAAAAATAAACGGCGATCTCTACTGCCAGCTCACCCATCCGCGTCAATCTTTACCCAACCAATCAAAACAAATCACATACACCTATAAATCCAAAACCCTCCCCGTTCGTTTCCCATCACAAAAAACTCCGGTCGTCTCTCGTTTCTTCTCTCATCAATCCCAAATACTCTCTCTCTCTAAATTCCCTCTCTCCTAATTTCAATGGCACCCAAGGCCGAGAAGAAGCCCGCAGAGAAGAAGCCGGCGGAGGAGAAGAAGACCGCCGCAGCCGAGAAGGCCCCGGCGGAGAAGAAGCCCAAGGCCGGGAAGAAGCTGCCCAAGGACGCCTCCGCCGCGGCCGGCGAGAAGAAGAAGAAGAGGTCGAAGAAGAGCGTGGAGACGTACAAGATCTACATCTTCAAGGTGCTGAAGCAGGTCCACCCCGACATCGGGATCTCGAGCAAGGCCATGGGTATCATGAACAGCTTCATCAACGATATCTTCGAGAAGCTGGCTCAGGAGGCGTCCAGGCTGGCCAGGTACAACAAGAAGCCCACGATCACTTCCCGGGAGATACAGACGGCGGTGAGGCTTGTGTTGCCTGGTGAATTGGCCAAGCACGCCGTGTCTGAGGGGACCAAGGCCGTGACCAAGTTCACTAGCTCTTGAATTTGGGGGTGGAAACTAGGGTTAGGGTATCATTTTAGTATCTGCTGTTTTGTTATGACTTCTTTTTCTGTCTTTCAATTTCGTATGAATTGGACGTTTCTTGTAAGTATGGTTTCTTTTGTTTTGGAATGAAAGTATGGTTTTAGTCTAATCTGATATTTTTGCCCTTTTCCATCGTTATGGTGTATGCGTATGAGATGGCTAAAATTTGGTACCTACAGATGAGAAAGTGTTTCGAATTGTGGTGAAAATCTGTTGCTCGTCCTGTTCGTATGCTTGCTAATTGTTACTGGTGCTGGTAAGTGGTAGTTTGATTTTTGTTTGGGGTTTGTGTGGCTGTAATGGTTGCTATTCAAATTTTCTCATGGATTGGGATTTGCTTGCGACTAAATGGTTGATATTCCTATGGTATGTGAAAGTTGCATTGCTGGGCATTTCAGTGAATGTTTATATGTGGATTCTATGATCAGTGTATTTAGAAGATTGACTTGTATGTGGGAAATTTGCTGCAGGTTACCGGATATATAGACAATTTGATAGTGTTTTACAAAAGATGTTTCCAACATGATATTGCATGGGTTACCCCTGTTACTGTACGCTGTAAGGATTGAGAAAATATGATTGCAAGGTAGGTAGTTTCATTGTATTGTGTTGCACATACTCTTATACTTCTGCAGCTGTGAGAAATATAGCCTACCATGACTCAGGGTCAATAAGCATTGGACGTACTTTGTCATGGACTTGAAACAAAAGAATCTTGTTCTTTGTTCGATGGCAGGTATAACTGCTGACTCTTCTGTTCTTAGTTGTGATCATGGCTTTTGAAAGCGCTGTTGGGTTCATCTATGGTCTGCGAAGATTTGCTATTTAGATTACTGCTGCAAAGACTTCACCAAATCCGGCTATGCCTTCTCATTGCTGGTTCTAACATTGGACACAGAGCATTGCAAATTAGTAATTGATTTAGTCTCTTGTACTTATTATTAGTTTGTTGTAACGCTATAGCCATTGCGTGCTTGATCTTGGTGCACTTTTGCGTAACAAGGAAGACAATACGGTCCTATACTGGTTGGGCCGAACAGATAAAAACTTGGTGAATGGTGGTAGGGAGTGATTCCAATACACAGGATGGTGTGCAGTTGTGTTTAATTCCGTGTCCCAACTTTTTGCCTTCTTCACCTACTCCACTTTAAATCCTCCATTACAGTCCCACACATGGATGCATTGTTATCTCAGATGCAACCAAACTGTTATCTCCAAGGAGATATGATTGAGCTGCAGGAAATTCATCCCCGATGCTCTGAAGCTCGTGAAGCACTATATTTCCACGCACGAGCAAAACAAGGCAAGCTTTGAGTTGGTGGCCTTGGAGCATCTCTATTTCACACTTGAGCACATTTTTTGGCTCTGATATTATGTACTTAACTAACAAGAATTTTTGAGGGGTTTTTTTTTTTTTTTTTCAAAAATGATTTTCACACCCCCTTTTTACAATTCTCACTCTTTTTTTTTTTTTTGTCTTCATCTACATGAATTTACAATGCTACCATTGAAAGTGTGAAAAAGTATTAAAAGAAGGGCGGATAGTAAATTCCTGAGAACAAAGACATAAAAGAGTGTGAAAACCACTTCCTCTTTTTTTTTTTGTTGCTCCATTTGAATCTTCGAAATCAAACATTAATCTGCGTCAATAGCCAGAACCATAAGAAATGAGACACTTCATAACTTGTTACAATCAAGTTTCGTTTCTTCTTATTTGTACAATGCAAGAAACGTTGTTATACCCTAACCTGGGAGATTGGGGATAGAGTTGGTGCATGAAAGCGTAATCCTGTAGCGGTACGAGCCAGTAAGTTCCATTTTTTTTTTTAATCGCCAGTTAAGTACCGTTTACTTTAATTATCAGAAATACAATTTTCACAAACTAGTACGAAGACCAAAATTCCATAATTAAAAGGTAACAATAAAAAAGAAACAAAACAGAAATGAGCCCAAGGGGATCTGTAATCTGAATTGAAATCCTCGTTTTAATTTCTGTAGCATAAGATCTATAACATTTTTTTACAGGGAAAGGTGATCAAAGGGAACGCTCACAACACACATTCACACAGCAGACAAAGAAGACCTTCGTAAAGTTACAAAATAATTTTTACACGAGGTTGAATATGAAAAAATCAAGAATAAACTTTAGGATTTTCTTGGTTTTATCAACTTCTCCCAAACAGAGAAAATCAAGCTAAATATATAGTACAGTACCGCCTGAACGCAAGACATAATAAAGTTCCAACACGAGGAGGGCCAGTACCACGGATATAGCAGCCGGAAAAACAAGCTTATAAGGTGCCGAGGGTAACGCCCAACCTGAATCAAAGCATCACGCCAAACATTGAGAACAAGTTGAAACAATCAACAATCTGGTGACCAAACTCAGTAATGGTACCAAATTACTGCCATGCATAGAGAAACGAATTTCATGTCCATACTTCGTATAGTAACTGCTGAGCCCTATTACGCGACTATGAAGTGGACACAACACATGATTCTCTTATTGATCTTGCAGTCTATTTAGTTGCTTTTTTCATTTGTAGTTAATTCATATCCTGTAAACTATTTCTCCTATTTTTCTTTTCTAGGTAGTTATTCCCTTTCCCTTGAAAAGAAAAAAAAGACTGAACAAACAAATAGCAACCATTCCAAACCAGGTGGTTTGGTTTGGGTTTGTAAGCGTGTGGTTCGGTCTCAATTTACGGAATTAGAAACCATATCAAATTGTTTGGTTTGTGGAGTTATATTAATGGTTCTCTTTCCAAACCAATCTGAACCTTAAAAATTTATACAGATATGTACACATATAAACGTATTTATGTGAGTTTTATTAGGGTACACTCTATCAAAATAGACAGTCTTAGATGACTTTGAGTGTCGGGATTTTCATACCTTTTGCTGAGTTTAATGAATTAGTTCAAAAAACAAGTTTTATTTGATCTTTTTACTCAATTCTTGAGTTTTTAAATGGTATGGAGACGTGATATTTCAACTTAATTAAAAAAATGCTCTCGGTCTACATAAAGCTAGCTACATCCCGGCATGGCAGAAGTATCTCATCCAGACGAAGCGTCATTCTGGTAAGAATCCGCTGTGGAAACTCGACAGAAAGTCTGATCAACGAGGCAAGGTTGGAACTTAGGCTGGGTTTGTCAGAAAGTAAAAAAAAATCATAAAAGAAGCAAGGCCCACAGAAGGTTGGGAAGTCGTACGCCTGGTTCACCAGGTTCCACCACAGAAGAACCTAATCATAGTCAAAATCAGAGTTTGATCCTGGCTCAGAAGGAACGCCAGCTATGTGCTTAACACATGCAAGTCTAACTCCTAGCTACAGGTAGCTTGTCTCGCCAATCTTAACCTTACGAGCAAGCAACTGTGTGCAGGTTATCGTGAATAGTGAATACTTGATATCAATATCAACAAAAGTATGATCACCTACAAATTGGCACATATGTAACCGAGGTAAATTCAATAAAGAAGGCTACTCACGGGAAAAAGGAAATCTAATGCTTCCCAAGCTGCATGACGAACAACTCTCGTTGGATACATTGGACCACCAGGAGAAGTGAAGCTATACAAGCAAGCTTTCAATCTTGTACTTGTGGTCATTCTCAGTTCCATACCTGCGGAGATAAGCCATGCTGCTTTGATCAGAATAATCTGGCCTAACCATGTTTATGATAAATAAGAATCTAGACCAATCTTTTTAGATAGACAACGATAAACCATAATATACATCAACGGAATACAACTTACCCTGGAGAACTGTAATCTGTGAAAGGTAATGTAACAGCACTGGCTCTACCTTCAATTTCTGAAGCTGATGAATTTGGAAATTTATGAACATATTAAAAGGCGCCGCTGTGAGCAATAATACACTTGAAATCATCAAATGAAAGAATCTCTAAAGAGACTTCCAAACTCTTACCTGATCAGTGAGTTCAATAACAAAATTATCAGCTGGACCTCCCACAAAAAACGCAGTTGGAAAATCAGGAAAATGCTTCAAGAAGCTTTCAAGCTTGTCAGCTGGAAAATGAAAAAATTGAGCAAATCAAACAAACAAACAAGCTCAAATGCTTAAGAATCTATATTTGACTTCCACAGCCAAGTTGAAGTACTGATAATGCATACCTAAGTTGTAAAATAATATGAACCTTGATAGTAGAAGAAACAGATCTCGTTGGGCCTGAAAATAGTGGAGGATTTACGGTTTAAACTTCTGCTACTTAGTACTTACAGTATGTCATGTGCAACATATAGATCCATGCCTGACCTGAACAGGAATTTTCTTTAATCGCTCGGGGACCAAAGCCACTTCCTCCAGAAGATACTGAATCAAAGGGAGAGGATCACAGTGAAGCAAAGCATCTTCATCATATCTTTCAAACAATATAAAGTTCAACATTGATAGAATATCAGTTCCCTAGAAAAGGAATCCTACCCAAAAGAGAGATTGAAAACGCCTTGTGTTTGTTTGGATGTCGATCCTGCAGTTAAGCATGTTATACATTTGCAGAAAAGAAATATGTACCCTCTCAGTTTTATCCTTCTTGTGCCTTTTCGCTTTTTGCAGAAAGTGTATAGTACGATATTATTGCGATAAACGGAAATTAAGGGTTCCAGTAAAGGAAACACTCAATGACAAAGGTGCGTGCGGCACCATTGACCCATGAACACCACATAATTGGTGTCTCATTGTATAGGAGTTGGAACATAGGCAATCCAGTACCTTAATGACAGTTAAGTGATTAAATTAAGAGGAAAATATCGTAATCAAAAAAGCTAATCTCATTCAACCATAACAAAACCAGACTTCCAAGGATCAACTAGTACGTGCTGATGCTTCTTCAAGAATAGGAGCAATCAACAGCTACAGAAACAAATATCTATGGGATGTTCCACTGCTTTAACACGTAAACCGCCAATTCTGACAAGCAGAATTTGCCCTATTTTCATGGCATTCATGGGCACATTTGCAGGATACTCCTAAGAGGGCCACACCCACATTCCCAGCGGATCACAAACAAATTACAAGAAAGACACACCAAGCGAGAGAAACTCTAGTAGCTTTTAAACTTGCACAAAAATATTCACACAAGTATAGCCTTGTATCTGAAGTATCATAATCCATATTGCTGTTTTCAATTTGGAATAACTATACGTATTTTAGATATAACTTAAAAAGTTAAAACTAAGGAAAAAGAGAAATAGTGGCAAGCAGAAACAAATATCTATGGGATGTTCCACTGCTTTAACACGTAAACCGCCAATTCTGACAAGCAGAATTTGCCCTATTTTCATGGCATTCATGGGCACATTTGCAGGATACTCCTAAGAGGGCCACACCCACATTCCC
>BPLS01000658.1:61877-125557 GCA_019656275.1 Rhododendron kiyosumense
AATGAGCACCCACCTCTGGCACGGTCATCAACCTCTAAAGCCACGTCCGCGAATAGCTCCTGCAACAAGTTCCGCCTCTGCGTTGGCGACGCGAGTGCCTGAAACAACAACAACAACAACGCCGCACAAAATCCAGTTCAGCTCTCGCCAATCGATCGATTAATCACACAATCGGTTCCAAACAGACGATGAAAAACAGAGAAAACGGTCGTACTCGTTGGAGCTTCTTCTGGATTTCTAGGGTGAGGGCGGAGAGATAAGCGGAGGTCCGAGACGTTGCAGCTGGTGGTGACATTATCGTAACCGAAACCCCCCAAATCTCGCCACAAAACCCTAGATTTCAATCCGCCAGGTCTCTCCGGTGTGTCGTGTGCAATTAGAAATGCAATGCGCGTTGCGTGCGTATAGGTATGTCTATTCGGACCGGCGTTGTGGGTTGAATTGAGAAGATGATTGAAATCACTGTTGAAGCGTTTACCGACAAAGGTAGGCGACACGTGTACAGTATGCACAACTGTGCTTCGTAGATGGAGATGCGTGGAGAACGTGGTGAGGAGGAATAATAGAGTGACGGGACAGGGATGTAGAGAGGTGACCGGTAGGATCTGAGGCGTCGATCGCGGGTTTGTTAGAGTGCTTGTTGTCTGGTTACGGTGTGGATCGGTGACGGCTTGTGCGTTTGGTTGGCGGGATCGAGTTGGCAGCGGTCCAGCAAGGCAGCAACTATGACGTACGTGTTAGATTATCCACATCACTGTCTACAAATTCGGACCGCAATAAATGTTTAAAAGAAAATTTGATTTTCATACCCATTTGTCTGAATGCACTTTATTTTTTTGTCTTCATTTATGTAAAATTATAAAAAAAAATTCTTCATACCTTCACATTAATATAAAACCAAAAAAAAAAAGTGTATTTGGATAAAAGGGAAATGTGAAATCAATTCCCATTAAAAATAATAATAGCATTTTTTTTTTTTGGTTGTACTTCAAGTAGTCACCATTTAATAGAAAGCCATTAGTAGGCCCTCTGTCATGTCATGCATCCATTCTGTTATAATAAATTCTATCTTTTTTCCTCTTATTTTTAGGTTTTATTTTTATTTCACATAAGTGGTTGAGTGAAAGTTTAAAAGGGGAGAAATATTTATAAGCGTTAAGAGTGAATAGTGCCTTTTTTTTTGAGCATCTGGTTTTCTCCTCAAAATTGTCAAGAATGTAAGTAATTTTTTTTGGTCAATATTGTATGCATCAGCGGAGGTTAGCGAGCTGTTAGTCTGTTAATCAACAAATGATTCAGAAACTGTTTATAATCCTGAACCCCAAAAAGCCCAAACCCGCCTCTTGTGGGCCTCGAACTTCAAGTACGTTTTTTTGGTTATTACAAGAATTTGTAAAATTATTTGGATGATATATGTGTGCAGAAGAACAGTGTTTAGATATATGATCGTGACCAATAGATTCGCATTATTTCGATGATTTGGTAAAAACTGTTTCCATTAATGTCATCGTAATTAAGTGTAAAGTACATGGGCCACATTTTCAAATTGGATCTAGTTTAATTTCCAGTCTCCAGCCAACAACTCTGTGAACTGGAGGTACTCGGGGATCGTAGGTTTCACCACTTGTTCCATGTTGATGATCAAAGTCGCTCAAATTGTAATCTCGGTGTAAACATTCACAGAAGCAAAAAAAAAAAGAAAATAAAATCATATTGGTGCAATTTTTTAGCATCACGATTCATTTGCCTAATTTCAAAGTCTAGCCATTTGCCTATTTCCTTTTTTATTTTAGTTAAATGGTTGTAATTTTCCCGCCACTCTTTTTTCATCAATGATCCACATAAAAATGCCAAAAAAACGGTTCATTCATATCATTAACGGAGACAAACTTCTCCTCCCTAAAGTGCTTGTTGATCAGGGTTATGACAAAAGTTTCTCCATTCGATGATGTGAAAAGTTGGAAACAAGATTGCCAATAGGATATGGGTAGAATGGTTGGATTTAAGATAGAGGCTGCTGCACCAGTATTAAAGTGTCCATATCTTTACCAGAGACACCTTTACTGTCGAGTGAGAGCCCAACTAAAATAATTTCCTCTATTAAGGATCACAACTGAGACCTCATCACTGAAACAGCAAGCAATGTCCAAATGTCTTGCCCTTGGTACTTTTGTTGCACACATGAGCTCCTTCGGATGAGATCGAACCGGAGAGTGATAACACTCCAAATAAAACATACAAAAGGATTCAATCGAAAAGCAAGAGATAAATCCGTAGCTTTACTTGATCTGCTCTTTTTCATATCTGTCTTCTGTGGGTTCCGAGTAGTTTATGGAAACACACTGGAGCCATGGCTCAGCCTTCTAGTTTGCTTTTCGCCATTCACAATGTTATGTTGAAAAACATTATTAGGGTCAGATAGAGGCTTCTAACTGTAGAGAATAGCATGATTTGGAATCACCATTCAAAGGTCATGCAATAAGCTGAATCAGATACACTGTTCGATTAGAAACAATATATACCATGATGAAAGTGATTGGACAAGATTGGACAAGATTCAAACCCAAACAACTTCTACATGGCTATCGTTACTGCACTGTACATTCTAACCGAAAAGCTTGTCCTTAGAGCCAAGAGCCCAAAACACAGAAAGGGAGCATATGAAGCAGGAAAAAGATGAAGAAAGCAGATCAGCTCACCAGCCCATCAACGTTCTTCTGACCGTGTCCACAATCTGATTTCTAACAGCCATATTTGACAATTCGAATTTGCAATTCTCATCTAAAAGGAATCTGTAGACCTCCCACTCCCGATCTGCAGTTGAATGCCTCCCGATTTCAGCCTAAAAGCCAATACAATAGACCGTTAAATGTGTTTCACTAATCGACTCCACAATTAAGGATTGGAAAGATAGAAACAATATGTTAGCACAAGGGTGAAGTGAATAAGATATAAATCCTACAGCAGGGGAATCTTGATCCTCACCATTACACTATCCGAGATTCCATTACGGACTTAGATGTCGTCATGTCAAATGGCAAGTACATCACTGGCCTATATGAAGTCACACCTACCACTAGAATTAGCTTTCCAAACACCAAAGTAGGAAGGAAACTTGTATTGTAGAATTTCAACGCGCATGGCAAGTAAATATGGATGATGTCCCACCCACCACTTTCCTAAATTGCAAAAATAGGAGGAAATCTTGAATTGTAAAATGGAGTACACTTTAAACCATTAGTTTACTTGCCATGTGAGGTGGAAGCATCTTAAGTCTGTAATGGACCTCTCCATTGCATTGGTGTAACTGAGAGGATCTTAAGCCACATTAGGGTATCCTCCAGAAATGTATCAGGTGATTGGAGCTTTGACCCCCTCAGTTTGTTTATTGCCTAACATTGTTTCCCGAGTTCAATCATCACTAATATCAACAAAATGTACCAGAATAAAACTTCCACCAATGGAATTATACCTATATACCCCTGAGTGACCATGGGCTCATGGTTCATGCCCACTTCCCTATGCAATTAAATATTTTCTTACCGAGAAAATGCAGATCCCAAGAGTTTTCAGTGCAAGTGTGACATCATAGAAAACACGGGGTCTCCCACTTCCAGATAGCTCCACTGGATTAGCAACCAAGATCTCAGTATCTGGTCCACGGTTTGCAACAATAACACGCAGCGGGTGAAGCATCTCAACCTTCAAACGAGAACATATTGCAGTTTGCTTCTCGGGATCAACAATCTTTTTACCATCCTTTTGCTGGATAAAAAGATCTAGTTCACGCTTATCTTTTGTAACTGGACAAAACCGACCATAAGCTATCTGATAAAATGAAGAACCAGAACAGATATCACTATCAGCAATGCAAATCTCATCACCAAACAAGAAACAAGCATAGTCATATGCAGCTCTCATTATCGTCAACCAACCAAACTTATGGAATACTCCTGAACTACGCTCCTAAATGATGCTAAAACATATGCAAAGCCACCAAGGAAGATACAAATAAGTACCTGAATATTGTAGTCTTTCAATGTTCGCATAATATCATAGAGGAGGCCCTTGTGATCAATACACTGTATCTGAAGCAACGTATGAGATGGGCTCAGGGAATTGTCCATAGTTACACTTGCCTTCTTCAATTTTGTCATATCCGGGCTAAGAGCCTGCGGACCAATCTCCTTATCCAATAGATCGCATCTAAATAATTCTTCAGAAACAACTGGAGAAAGAGAAGAGGAACCCTGATGAAAATCGTACTGAGGTCCAGGCAACTTAAGTTCACAACTGATACATGAGTCGCCTAAAACAGAATGCAACTGTTCACATGTCTCATCTTGTCTCTTTTTTGTGTGGAGTAGCTCCCTGCAATGATATTGTAGCCAATAGTCAAAATTGATATAAGGGTTTCGATTGAGTGATTACCTTGAACAGAAATCAAATGATGTTTTCATAACATCAAATGCTATTAAGGAAAGAAAAAAACACGTCCCAGGAAAATGGTGGAGAACAAACCAAAGGAAGCCAAACGTTTCTGTGACATAAATTAACACATTCACAAAATGCACACCACGAATCCTTGATGGAAAAAATAAAGTGCGTAATAAAAAAAGGGAAGTATGCCAGGAGAAATTTTAAGGACCAAGAATTGGGATTTCTGAGGAAATGAAATAGATACTTATGACTCTTTTGACTTAAGCAAAACACTTGCATACTATTTTAGAAGTAGAAGTAAATTAAAAGGAGAGTATAAACCTAATCTCGTGAATATGCCATTGTGGTTATGAGCACTGAGTCAGGTTCAGTTTCCAATACAATTTGCGGATTCTATGGACAAATTCAACGAAAAGAAGTCAGCATGACATTAGATCCCACTGCAGAAAGCTCCGCTTACAGCAGAGTTTGAGCAAGGCAGCCTCACCCTCATTTTGAGAAGAGACTGACATCCATGACATGAATCCCCAAATCAAAAATCTATTGAAGGCCAAAGAGTATGTGCTGAGTAAAAAAGAAAGGAACAAACAAAATGGAAAGTATCACATGATAGCTGCTAGCAACAACGGGATGTCACCATGCTGCCACATTAAGGAGGCAGTGAAAGTCACCACAAAGGCATTTCACAAATCGAATATAGGCTAGACAAGAATTCATCCACTAAGGACAGGTTAGTACACCGGCCAATAAAGTCCAAAACACGCATCTACTAAATACCCAGCCCAGCATGTCATACAATGTGATGCTTTTTCAGAAGATATGGCCAACAATATTTGAAAGTGATAAAGTGATGCAACTACTTACAAGTTATCAGTTATAAAGAATAGGTCCAGGACCCTCCCATCGGGCGTCGTCGTCACTTTTACCTTCTCAATGGTAAGCTCAAGCTCACACAGAACTTGAGTAACATCTGAAAACACATGACACTTATGTTATGCTATGACTTCTAAAGATAAGAAAATGACATGACATTAAAGGCATTTGTAATTAGTAATTACCATATAACAATCCTTTTCGATCAAGGCAACAAAAAGAAAGCAGGTAAACTGGAGATGGCAGGGAGCATGGAGATGGCTGGTTTAAATAAAATGAGACTGTCCAAGATGGACATAGAGATAGAAGGCGGTTTTTCAAATTTGGCCATCTCACAATAGGGATGCTAGATTGGGGAACCACCCATAACACTATGTAGCACCATCTCCCATCAGTTGAAACATCTGTAAGAAGGGAAAAAGGGAAGGCATTACATCAATGAAAACCATAACCTAATAAATCAGATCTTCAATTTCTTAGCCCAGGGGTCCAGTCAGCCACTTTGGGCATAAAATGTCAAAGGGTGGGTCTGTACCCAATGACCAATGTACCCATCCAAGACAGCCTAAATGGGGGGACTATTTAGCCGAACTAAACGGGCCATAGTTGCCTTTTTTTGCGTAAAATCCAGTTATACTTTGTGTGTGACCATATAAAAATCCTTGCATTACAGGTCACAGAAAACTCAAATAGCCAAAACTAGAGGCATACATGCAGAGAAAATTTCCAGTCCATAACTTCCTTCTTTTTCTTGGAAATCAATAGAATATTAGTCATTATATATGTTAGATTAGCACAACTGTGCATTTGAGCCTTCTCTGTAAGCTTGAACCCAAACCTCCCCCAAAAATGCTTGGAGTACAACCACTTGAGTTAAGATTAAGATCAATGACCCATTTCATGTACGCCCAAAAGCTTAATAAGACACGGAACATTAACGGTACTAAAAGTAATTAATTAGTTTAAGTCTAGTTTTTCCTTCCTCGTAGGTGTTTCGTGTTTCAGCTACGAAATTACAGACAAACAACACAATTCAGGACTTGGAAGCCGAATTATGTTTGTGTTCATGCATGGGTCAGAATCTGTTTCTCGAGCATTGAGAATTAAACACGTAAAATCCCTATAGAACAACCAGAAAACTATAACAACCCCTTTGCATTGAGGGTTTGGATAAGAAAATAAAGTATTAAAGTTTCTAGCCAAATCACTCGTTTGGATTGAGTAATTGGTGCGAAATGGAGAAAAAAGCACAAAATGACATCTTTCATTGGCTCCTTCCAAATCTCTCACCAAATATCAGCAAATTTGGTGAGAAAGGATTCCCTTTCTTTCTAATGACACTCTTTCTGGGCTGTAACAAAGAGCGATAGGAAATTTCTATAATTTGATTGGTTTTTTATACCTCCTTTGGTAATATAGAGGCCGTAATCGAGAATGGTTCGGCAAATGTCGCAGGAGATGCCAGTCTTGTCGGTGCAATTGATGGTGATGACGTGGGGTTCACCCGGATTCTTCCCTTTCTGGATCAACACGGCGTCGTCGCATAGCATGCCCATGTCTCGAAACACGCCGGCGGCGGAGATTCCGAGGAAATTCCGGATCGATTCCCTGGCGGGCGGCTGGTGAGCTGCAAACTGGCGGGCTTCTTGTTGGGTGGTGGTGGTTTGGTGTTTTCTACTAGAATCTAGAGAGAGAGAGAGAGAGATGGGAATTGGGATAAAAAGAAAGTGGGTATCCCACTCAGCAATTTTTGACGGCATTCGTAGTTTATTGTTTTTAGAAATAAAAAACCACGTAAGCAAGTTGGTGGTTGGGTTACTAACACGTGGCGTGAGTTTATGGTAAACAATGCAGATAATAGAAAATGACTCATCATCAACAATTTACTACTCCCACCAAATATATCGACGAATTATTCGGATCCGTTCAGCAAAAAAAAATAAGTATTTTTTTAAAATTAAAAATAATATCTCAAAAATTAAAAAATAAGAATTTTAGCAAAATAGAACTAGACTATAGCCACAGAATTATTTCAACACTACATATTCAGCATTAAATTATCCCAGAATATCATGTGACACAATAGTAATTAAACAAATATGTGTCGCTCTAGTTCGAATTAAGTGGATCACGGCATCAATTTCAAATGCATCTGCTTTTGAATCTATTTTCAAAACATTAAGACCTTTACAAATAATCTCTATTATAAAACAGAAGGGTGTGGGGACAAGTCGTTGGAACGGCTCAGATTCATTTGATCCAAAGGGTGTAGTGCATTCTCCCACTTCCCGATTAAATGCCCATAGTTTTTACCTAAATCACACAATTGTCATCCTCTTCCAACAGGAATTCGTAGTTCTCTATTATAAAACAGAAGGGTGTGGGGACAAGTCGTTAGAACGACTCAGATTCATTTGATCCAAAGGGTGTAGTGCATTCTCCCACTTCCCGATTAAATGCCCATAGTTTTTACCTAAATCACATAATTGTCATCCTCTTCCAACAGGAATTCGTAGTGCCGTAGGCACGGGTTAGCACTAGTTATTCAATAATTCGCTTTTGAGAAGGGCAAGAGGATAATTTCACATACCAACTCATCGAAGCAATTATTAATTAGGGATAGGTATAATGGATCCTTTAAACACACACACAATACCTAAACTCCTGATATGGGAGCCACATTTTTTGCTTGGGCATATAGTTCGCAATTAAAAGGTGAGAAAGTGCTATAAAGACTTGAGAGGAAAAGAAAAAGAAGAGAAAAGCGAAGGGAATGGAGATAATAAATATAGTCATATTCTCTCTCCATCTCAATTTAATTGTCTCTAGTTCTATTTTAACCGACTAAAAAACTAATTATATTTTTAAATTTGTGATAAATTTCATATCGAATATGAATCTTATTTGATAGATCTCGATAAGTTCTATAATACAATATTTTCAAAATCACCTAAAATATTATAAATTATAAAATATAATCAATTGAAAAGTGACACGAACTCTTAAAAAGTACAAGTACAATTAAATTGAGAAGGATGAAGTACTTAATTTAGCAAGAAGAAAGTAAAGATTTGTTTGTGTTCAATTTTGACCCATAACGAGGAAAGAATCTAATTGTACAGGACTCCATTTCTACTGTTATAACTTTTTCAAATATGGACAAAAATAGACTGAAAAATGATTTTGGTAGTATTTGGTTGGAAATTTAGTTTAGTTTAGTTTTAGTAGTGGGTAAAGAAAAAAATGGAGTAATAATTGAAAATATGGGTAATGATTAGAAAGAGATAGAAAGAGATGAGAAAGTAATAATTGAAAAAATAGGATAATGATTGAAAAAAGAAGTAAGATAATGATTAAAAACAAAATTAAAACTAAAACTAAGTTGGAGTCCAAATATGGCACCCTATTTTTTTTATAAATACTTTCAAAGATTATCTTTACCAATTTCTAATAATTATATTAGAATAAAATAAAAAGACATTCATTAAAAAAAAATCAAAATTATTTCCCAAATAAAAATAATAGTCCTTGATCCACTCTCTCATTTTAATCACTTTTAGTGGTAGAGTGATGACAAAAAGAGAAACCACTGTTATTATTGCAGTCGGTTGTCTCCTTTCCCTCCTCCATGGAAGCCGCGGTTTGAGTCCCATGAGTAAAGAACTTTGGAGGCCAGGGCTATGGATAGGATTTGAATCCCACGTGCTAACTCTAACTCCACTAATCCTCGTTAATGTATACAATATTGCCAAAAAAAATTATTTACTCTGTCCCCCTCCATTTACCCCTCTCTTCTCTTGATGGACGTGTGATGGGTCTGTAAAAACGGAATTGGAAACTCGTAAGGTACCT
Organism: Rhododendron kiyosumense; assembly: GCA_019656275.1. NCBI lineage: Eukaryota > Viridiplantae > Streptophyta > Magnoliopsida > Ericales > Ericaceae > Rhododendron > Rhododendron kiyosumense. Next base: position 71,043 of record BPLS01000658.1, read on the forward strand.
AATCCTCTTTTCTTAATACTAATCCTCTGCCTCAAGTATGCATTGGGCAAATATAGTCTTTTAATGCACCGGTGGAAAACGAAATGGAAATAAGTGATTTTAATCGAATCCCCTCTTGGCAAAACATACTATCAACAATCTCAGGTTCTTATATACTCTACAAATAAGGACATATAGAGGAAGACTACGCATATTCTCATCCATAATCCCACTTCATTAGAGCATTCCAACCCTTACTCAACTGTTTATCCAAATTCCAGCAGAATTGTTCATTAATGGCCCACAAAGAGAGACCAGAATTTTTTTGACTCTAGTATAAACTGATGACAATAAATAACAAGTTTAAGAAACCAAAACGCCCAAATTTCTTTGGCTGAGATTAAATTTTTCACCTGAGAATCAAAGCATCACATATTCAAAAAGGCAATTAAATGAAAGAAGCAAAGATGTTCATGTCCCCAGTAAAAGCAAAACTAAGAACTCAACTTGTTTATGTTGTTACTAACTTTACTATTGAAAATGTCAGGTAAGAACAAGTATATAGCTATCAACCAGTCATGATTTCTGTGTTATACCTCCTACCACTGTTCATCAACATGTCCTTCCAATTTATTCAAGTTACTTATCTCGTTTCCTAATCTTAGCAGTTAGCAGAACGAATATAACAACTAAACTCAACATCTAAGCAACAATTAAGGGCAGAACCTCAGCTTCTCATAGCCTACAACTAATTTTACAATATAATTGGGAAAAGATTAATAATATCACAAGAAAAGGGCAACATGTTTCTTCCCTTCCCATGATCATCTTTGATAGAACGTCTTGTTAAATCATACTACTAGTATGTAAAAAACTCTAATCGCAAAGATGAACCATCAAAGTGCAGAACCACTGGTCTTAAGTTTAACTAGATCAGAAGAAAAAGAAACAGGACAAAAGTTCATCAATATTCTTAAGATCAAAGGGAGACTACGAAGCACAAAATATAAGGAGAAACAAATCTGCAAACGAAATGTAAGCTTCATTACTTTTTGTGAACAACGAAAATTACATTAGCCTAGAAAGCTGAAAGCACCATCAGAACAATCCTACAGGGAGAGAGACATATAGAGAGCGAACACTGCAATAACTACAGATATATCTGAATTCCTAGAAAACCTAACCGCCGAAGCCATAGAGGGTCCTTCCCTGCCTCTTGAGGGCGTAGACCACGTCCATGGCCGTCACCGTCTTCCTCCTCGCATGCTCGGTGTAGGTCACGGCATCACGAATGACGTTCTCCAAGAAGATCTTGAGAACACCACGAGTCTCCTCGTAGATCAGACCAGAGATCCTCTTCACGCCGCCCCTCCTGGCGAGCCTGCGAATGGCGGGCTTGGTGATGCCCTGGATGTTGTCCCTCAGCACCTTCCTGTGCCTCTTCGCTCCTCCCTTTCCCAGCCCCTTGCCTCCCTTGCCGCGACCAGACATTTTTCCAACTGATTTAGAGAGAGAGAGATCAGATGTATTTCTAGGGTTTCGAAAGGAAGACGATGGAATACTTGATTTGAGATTGATGGCCAATTTGGGGGCAATTTATAGATAAGTAGAATTTGGAAGGAGTTTGATCTCGCTCGTTGGTTTTGGTTTTAATCGGACGGCGAGTAAGGTCGATCCGCGTCGCGTGGTTAGATTCGATGTGAGTCGTTGATTTGCTCTGAATCGACGGTGAAAAGTTTGAAAAGGAGGGATGGTTTTGGCGGTTTTATGAAAGCGAAAAAACACAAATGTGATGCGCGCTGCGCTTTTTGATTTCGAAATTTTCAAATCTGTTTCTTTCTTTTGGATACTTCGAAATTTTTGGGAAATGATAATGTCAAAACTATTTTTGTTGGTGTCAAAATTTTAACGCTCAAAAGACTTGTACCATTTGTAATGTATAAAATGCATAGTTTTGGTACCAACAATAACAGTTTTGGCATTATCACTATTCTGTAATTTTCAAATCTATTTCGAGATGAAAATAATACGCGCATGCTCCATTTGTTTTTCAGTAAAATGTTTTATCTATTTTTCGGTGTTTGGTTTAAAAAAAATGAGAAAAATATTTTACATGTAAACATTTTCCATTAATTTGATGAAAATGACTTACACTTAAATCTTCCGTAAGTTATATTCCGAAATGAACCTGCTGCATTCTATGGCAATTCTTACTACTTAGTTTCTTCAATCGTTAGTCCTGACCTACGTTCAATTCAAATATTCTCACATCTCTTCACTATTTAAGCCCCCTTTAGATCTTTCGACACAGTTTTGTTAATTTTTGGAAATATTTTTAAGTGTTAACTAAACACCTGAAAATAAAAAATTAAATTTTCTGAAAAAATATTTTACATTTAAACAAATAGAGCTGTAATGTAAATAAAAATGGATGGACCAACAATTAAAAAAAAAAATTTGAAAACTTAACCTTCAAACAAAGAAAATTGGATAGCCCAACAATTGAACCAAAAAAAAGAATGTTTTCTAACCATTCAAAAGAAGAAAATTTGAATATTAACCATTCCACAAAAAGTTAAGTTGTCAAAAATATGTCCAACCAAAATTAACATTTTTACATTTCATATTTTATAATAAAAAAACATAAAATAGCACTTAAAAAAACAATTTTTAAAATTTTTATTAGAAATTACTGTACTTTCTATCTTAATTTAACAGTACTTTTTTGAAGTTCATGTCAATTTCTAATTAATTATATTTTTTAATTTATAATATTTTATGTAATTGTGAAAACATAATATTAAAGATTAATGAAGATCTATCAAATAGATCAAACAAAATATATATTGGATATGAGATTCATTACCGATTTAAAATTATGACTAGTTTTTTTATCTATTTAAATAGAACGAGAGACTATAAAATTGGGACAGAAAGTTAAATTATTAGTAAACTAAATTATTATTTGCTTAATTTTGAAAAAGTAATTAGTTTTATTAGATTTTGCAATTATATATTTAATCTAATTAATAATTTGAGTTTAATACTACACAAAGGCAAAAAAGTTAGTATTTGACAAATTTTTACATTATCCACACATATCTTCCATCCAAACCAAGTACTCTAAATGAGTCCTTTTTATCTCATCTCCAAGAAAATCACATCAATATAAATTCACCTTCCATTATTAATACTCCTATTTTATCTCCATAAAAAATATCCCAAAACTCATCCTGCATCTAATTGGCCCCTAGATAGATACTTATTTCTCATTTTATGAGTTAAATCATTTTCTTACAATATATCACCTTTAGTTAAAAAAATAAGTACTAATTTCTGGTAGCTAAACGAAGCCTAATCCTAATTCATTAGGGCATTCCAACCCTCACTCAATTGTTTGTCCAAATTTCAGTCAAATACTATTTATTAAAGTCACGGTTGTAAAGTTTAAAGAGAGAAAGTAGACATCAAAATTTAAGTCTCCATTGGTTTAGTTAAAAATTTGAGCAAAATTCAATTTGGTTATGAGATTAAATACACAATTTAAATAAAATTTACTCCATCCCATAATATTTATCCAATCCACAAAATAAAAACATAAAAATAATTTACAATTTTTGCAAAAAAAAATTTGATTTTTTTTCGACAATTCACTATTTAGAGCACCAACTCTTAGCCAAATAACTAATCCAAACAAGCAAATCCACTTCAGAAAAACCGAGTCCAAAGGAAGCAAAATTGCTTGTTTAGATCATTTAATCATCCTCACATGATATTGGAAGACGTTTTATGCTTTAGAGATAAAAGTTAAATCAAACGAAATATCAGCAGAAATACTGGTTGAGAGCAGATTGAGGGGTACGCAGAAAATTCAGATCGCACAAATGAACCATCAATGTGCTGAACCGCTGGTCTCAAGTTTAACTGGATCCAAAACAAAAAAAAACGCACCAAGGCCCAGAAATCAAGTTCATCCCCATTCTTAGCAACCAAACGGAGATTAAGAAGCACAAACTATGAGGAGAAAGAAATCTGCAAACGAAATGTGTGCCCCATTACTTGTAAACAACGAAAATTACAGAACCCGAGAAACCTTTGAAGTACCATTAGAGCAATCCTACAGGGAGTGATAGACATATAGAAAGAGAACACTGCAATAGCTACAGATGGATAGGAATTCCTAAACAACCTAACCGCCGAAACCATAGAGGGTCCTTCCCTGCCTCTTGAGGGCATAGACCACGTCCATGGCCGTCACCGTCTTCCTCCTGGCATGCTCGGTGTATGTCACGGCGTCACGAATGACGTTCTCCAAGAAGATCTTGAGAACACCACGAGTCTCCTCGTAGATCAGCCCAGAGATCCTCTTCACGCCTCCCCTCCTGGCGAGCCTGCGAATGGCGGGCTTGGTGATGCCCTGGATGTTGTCCCTCAGCACCTTCCTGTGCCTCTTCGCTCCTCCCTTTCCCAGCCCCTTGCCTCCCTTGCCGCGACCAGACATTTTTCCAAGTGATTGAGAGAGAGATCTGATGTATTTCTAGGGTTTCGAAAGGAAGACGATGGAATGCTTGATTTGAGATTGATAGCCAATCTGGGGGCAATTTATAGATAAGTAGACTTCGGAAGGGGGTTGATCTCGCTCGTTGGTTTTGGTTTGAATCGGACGGCGTATAGGGTCGATCCGCGTCGCGTGGTTAGATTCGATGTGAGTCGTTGATTGGATCTGAATCGACGGTGAAAAGTTTGAAAAGGATGAGGGATGGTTTTGGCGGTTTAATGAAAGTGAAAAAACAAATGTGATGCGCACTGCGCCATTTTTTATTTCGAAATTTCCAGATGTATTTCGAGATGAAAATAATACGCGCCATGTTTAACCCTATGGCTTCAAATTTTGAGGTGAACCTTAACTCTGTGAACCCAATGAAATTGATATTCTGATAAAAATAAATTTTTTATTGAGATCAATGAAAGAAATATTAAGAGATTCAGGTTACAATCCAATGCTTTAGGTTGTTTCATTCAAGCATCTAAACATAAAACCTGAGAGTTCTGTTGTGTCATATGTTCCTGTCACGTCTAGGGCTGTAAATGAGCTGAGCAACTCGCGAGTTCGGCTCGGTTCGGTTCGGTAAGGGCTCGGCTCGGCTCGGTTCGAAGGATAAACGAGCCGAGCTCGAGCTCGATTTCGCGGCTCGTTTGATAAACGAGCCGAGCTCGAACCTAGCAAGGCTCGGCTCGAACAGGTTCGTCTAGGCTCGAAAGATATAGGTTCGGCTCGGCTCGGCTCGAATATGCCAATATATAGATTCACGAATAGGTTTGTTCAGCTCGAAATGTATAGGTTCGGCTCAGCTCGGCTCGAACATGCCAATATTCGGTTCGACTCGGCTCGTTTAGCCAATTTTTTAATATTAAGGCTAAAAATTCGACGAATTCGAGCTCGAATTCGAGCCGAGCCGGCTCGTTTATTCCAAACCGAATACTAACGAGCCGAGCCGAGCTTTGTACATGCTTATCGAGCCGAGCTCGAGCCGAATTTTTTCGGCTCGATTCGAACTCGAGCCGAGCTCGAGCCAGGCGAATTCTGATCGAGCCGAGCTCGAACATGCCAATATTCGGCTCGGCTCGGCTCGTTTACACCCCTAGTCACGTCCTAACCATAAAAACATATACAATCCGATCATCAATAGCTTACTAATCAAATCAAATAATTTTGATGTTCATATTCAAAGTGTATTTCCTATTCATTTGTTGAAGATAAACTTGATTTGCTTATTGAGTTTTCGATGTCTAATTAGCTTGGTTTGTCAAATTATATTTTCAACCTCGAGGGATGTATCACGAACAGATGGCATAGCAACCTACTGCGCTCAAGGCTCAACAAGATACTCCTAGATAAGATAGATAAGCTCTACGGTTTAGGTGGAGAAAGAAGAAGAATTCATACAAGAACAGGGAAATTCTATTTTTGAGCGATGGTGATGAATGTTCAGAATGGAGTTCATGAGATAAGAAGAATTCTTTTTATTAGGAGAGAGAAACAATTACTCCTTTCATTTTTTGTTTAACCCAACCACAATTCCTCGCGTTTTCTAGTGAGTTTATTGCAATAATTTTTCAATACTAGCTCAAAGTGTTTTCATAATCTGCAAGAGATTGGGTATTTGAGAATGACTCTAGTTTAGGCGCTAAAATTTTGAGAATGAAGAGGCTCTTGTGAGTCTTGTGCATGTTCTTGCATGTTCATTTTACGGGTTGACTTCTAAAGAAAACAACCATGAGATCACGCTTTTGGATTCGTGATGATATGGACATTACCAAAGCAAAAACCTTATCCAAAAAAATTGCCCAAAAATGAGATGCAAATTATCTGTACGGTGGATTCATATGTTAACACAATGGTGATGAACTAAAATCCAGAATTTGATTAAATTTTTGCATTTGGTGAACGGTTGGACATTGGCTCTAGTAATACTCCCATAATAAAAGGTGAAGTTTCCTTGCACTTTTTATGGTCTTCACTTTTGTGTTATGCCCTGATTTTCTCTCCTTGCGTGTATTGAATGTCAATCTTGGTACAAATTTCTTTGCCTGTCAAGTGATTGGATCGATCTGACTAATTTTCAAGAAGTGAAAATCAGTCCATTATCCAAGCAATCATCATCAACAACTCCCAAGTTATAATAATCCCTTGCAATCCATGGTAATATCAAAACACCCGTTGTATTAAATTGTACCCGTTCTATATACAAGACAAATAAAAAAAATATTTATATTGATTTTTTTCCCATTTTCGTTTATCAAATCAGCAAAATGCTAATTATGTTTTCCAAAATAGATTGGTTGAACCATGTAAGTTAGAACCAAAGGGGTTATTCCCCTTTTTGCAAAAAAGACTTATATCTCCTTTTATGAATTAAAATTTAAAGTGCAAATTAATGTCTTGTTCTCTTCCCAATTCAAAAAAAAAAATTCAAAAAATTTCTCTTAGATTTTCCATATTTTCAACATTTCTCTCTCTACTTATTACCCATACTATTTTTCAAAAAAAATTTCAAATTACAATCCAAACAAGGCATAAATTACTTCAACTTTATTTGTAAAAACCCCAAACGAATATTAACTCATTTCAAAATTCCACAGCATTTGAACCATTGGAAACTCCATTGCTTATCTAAACAAAACTGGCCTCAAATCCAATATCCGGAATTGAGAAGATCAGAGAACAATTACGAAGCATCCTATAACCCAGTAACAGAAGACTGATTCAAACAAGCGAATGTAAAAAACGAAACGAAACCAATATACATAGTAAAGTAAAATTCATTTCCATTCCATAATGCATCAGTACTTACACGCCAGCGTCCTAATCCACTCAAGATCCAACAGAAAAAACAAGGCATAACAACAGGAAATACCAAAACGAAACCCTAACCCTAATACCCATCCCCCAAATTCAAGAACTAGTAAACTTCGTCACGGCCTTTGTCCCCTCAGACACGGCGTGCTTGGCCAACTCGCCAGGCAACACAAGCCTCACCGCCGTCTGTATCTCCCGAGAAGTGATCGTGGGCTTCTTGTTGTACCTGGCCAGCCTGGACGACTCCTGGGCCAGCTTCTCGAATATATCGTTGATGAAGCTGTTCATGATCCCCATGGCCTTGCTCGAGATCCCGATGTCCGGGTGGACCTGCTTCAGCACCTTGAAGATGTAGATCTTGTACGTCTCCACGCTCTTCTTCGACCTCTTCTTCTTCTTCTCGCCGGCGGCGGCGGAGGCGTCCTTGGGCAGCTTCTTCCCCGCCTTGGGCTTCTTCTCCGCCGGGGCCTTCTCGGCTGCGGCGGTCTTCTTCTCCTCCGCCGGCTTCTTCTCTGCAGGCTTCTTCTCGGCCTTGGGTGCCATTGAAATTAGGAGAGAGAGCACTTGGGAATGTTTGGGATTGTGGAAAGAGACAGAGGAAAGCAAGAGGCGTTTGTGGTGTGGGGAGTGGAATAGAATGCGGTTTGTATTTATAAGTGTGCTTCTTGTGTTTTGATTGGAGGATTTAAGTTGGCAAGGATAGGTGAGCTGTCTTTCTATATTACCGTTGATTTTCTTTGGTTCGAAGAAGTGGAAATCGACGGCTTGGAAAGGATGCGTGGATGAAGATTGTGGGGCCGGCTTAAAAAGCGGCAAGGTCTCGTATCATTGGTAGGATTTCGAAACTGTTGGATCGATGACGTGGAATTTTGCGGATTTAAAAGTGCTTCGCTAATTTCGCTTTTGTTTTTTTATTTACCTTGAATGAAAAAACGAAGATCAGGTCACACCGTTTGAAAAAAAAATTAATAATAACCGATTAACAAAAATATACTCCAATTTTGTGCTAGAAATCCTAAATATACACGATTATAAAAAAATTTAACTTCATTGCGCTATGTCACATTTTATTTTGTTGTGATATGACTTAACAAATATATCAACCATTAGTAAAACTAAAAAAATGAACAATTTCAAATAGTATGTCAATTTTTCTTGGGAAAATGACGGTCCATGACGTATTTTAATAATTAATACATTTTAAAGATATACTAAGAATATTTGTTAATAAACAAAATGTCCTTAATGGATATTAATTATCAAAACACGTCATTTTCCCATTTTTCTTATCTTCGTATCAACCATTTTCCCTAATTCAACTCCAACTAGTTTTACAAAGCCAAATTTCAGCTTAAAAAATCTACTTTACTCTCTAGATTTTACTCCTTAACTTCGAGTTTTTAATATACTACAAGTTTATCAATAACACCTACTGTAATTTTGTCCCGGTGTTTGCATGAGAATTTATTGGCCCAATCAACTATTGACAAGTAGCCAATCATTTTAGATAAGATGGAGCACGCATAGATTTAAATACATGGAATCACAAAACTAAAGGAACGATGACATTCTAACCAAAATAAGGTCATTTTATAGGTAATGATAATTATTGCCTAGTGTCATTCAAATGATAGCTTAGAAGTTAAAGCAGTTCGAAGCTTAGAGGCGCGAATAGTTTAATTCAAACAGAAGGCAATTATGATTGACACAGTCAAAGGAATTGAGACTTGAGCGTATAACTGCCCACTTTCAACACAATGCTGTTAGAGACGAGTGGAGTAATGGATTAAACTGAATCATCACAATTAATCACAGTTAAAGATCATGGAGGGAAAGTTTGAATTCGAGACCAATATGGCTTCAAAGGCAATCAAGCGGGAAAGAGAAAACATGGAGAAGACTCAAGAGTTTGCTTATAAATAGAAAAAATAAATGAAGAAAAAGCCCCGGATAAATCATCAAATAGACAGCTATGTTATGCTTGATTTGTCCATTTAGGCAGTAGTTAGAAGAACTTAGACTTAAATTTGAAGTGGTTAGGAGTAGCTTGTAGTAGTAATCACTTTGTAACTCATTTTGTTCGTTAGTGGAAGTTTGGAGAATCAATTGGAAAGCAAGTTCGTTTTGAATTGATCAAGGTAACTTGCTTGTTCTTTGGTTTATCAAGTTTCCAGTGAATCGTTGTGCTGTTTTAGTACTTCTAGATAGCGAAATCCTCTTCGTTGAGGTAATTGAACCGACACCACAATCGCTTGATTAAGTTTAACTTTTTATAAGTTGAAGCCTGAAAAGGATAATTACAAGCCTTTTCCGGCATGCTCGCACACAATCATATTTCGAAAGTTAGCCAAACACCCGATTAACACGAACATTGTAAGAATGGCCAAACAAAACCCTGCTAGGTTATGGAGACTTTTATTGCCCATGGGATGAGTTCCTGTCCATACTCCATCCCTCTATACCCCTCCATACTCAAATTTTATCCACTACTCAAGTGTACAACTATGATCCAAAGGGTTCACCTCGCGGAACAAACAATGAACTACAAGTCTATGGAAAATAAGTAGTATCGGATATCAATCAATCAATCTATACTCTATACAAATGTGTTAAAGCTTTACAAGCCTCCAAACACCAATTTTTTAATTTTCTAGATTTATTTATTTATTTTTTAAATTGGGAGGAAGAAAAGAGAAGGAGGACGTCGTAAACAAATAAAGAGGGAGAGTAGGAGGGGAGAGGGACTAGAGAACATGGGAGGGGGAGGAACCGCGGGGCGTGTTGTGCACTTTTGTACTGTGCATGGTGCCGTGCACCATCTGACCCATCCATTTCGACATTTCGGAGAAGAATTTCATTCAAGATACTTTTGAATGATTGAGATCACACAACGCGTCCCGGGGAGGGGGGGGGGGGGTGTGGGGGGATAAGAAGAAAAATTATTCAATGGCCATCGGGCATGGTAAACGGATGCTCCAAATTCTTTCATCACACAATTTGTTAGAGCTTGCCATAAAATGTGTGAAAAAAACCAACACAAAGGTAAAGTGAACAGGGAGTTTCAACACCCACTTACCATGTCTCAGGGACACCGAATAATCACTCCAAAAAACCAATGAGGATGAGGTGGTATGGGTAAATTTCTCATAAGAAAATAGTCCACAAACTTTGTGCACCTTTTGAATGGTCTCTTCCTTATCGAACTAGTTTTGTTAATGATTTTATTGTAAAATGTTTCTCCCATACTGATGTAAAATACGTGGAGGTTCAATTTCATGATCAATTGGACCGGTCAAAGCCTTAGAAGCCCAAACGTTGTTTAATTGCCAATTACCTGATTTGGCAACTTTCGAACGAGCTCGGATCGGGCTCAAACTTGGTGGGCTGATTTTTATTTTCGAATTCGTGCTGTGGTCAATACCAATAAACCCTAGTTCATGATTGATGATGTTTTTTGGCCTAATTCCTTTGTTTAGGCCTTCAATTGGACGTTTTTGCCGTTTTAAGGAATATTTGTTTCGTTAATAACTTTTATCGTATAATTTCGTAGAAGTTGATTCTTTTTGGGAAAGTCATGTTTTTCTTTACTTTTTTCAATTTTATTATTTTTCCCAAAATTTGGGAATTTTCGTTTTTGAGTTAGGATTTGCTATAAAAGGGGTTGTAATCTAATGTTTATGTAGCTTTTTATCGATAATATTCAGACTTTGTCTCTTTCTCTCATGTACTCGAGTTTATCATTTGTTCAATTAGTACGCAATTAATCTATTTGTTAATTTTGCTGCGTCACAAACAGTTAAAAATAAAAAGAATCAAGAAAGAATAGCTTCAAATAGACAAACAGATCATAAAAGCAAAAAGTATAAATGCACTATATGAAAAAATTCAAGTATAAAACTAATTCTATATGCGTGTTTTTGAAACATATACAAATGCATATGTTTATATATCTGCACACTTTCATAATTATGCTAATTTATACAAAAATATTTCAATTTCGAGTGGGGGCACGTGTCTGCGCATGCCCCACATAAGTCTGTCCCTGACTAGGGGTGGGGTAGGTCCGTCCCTGACTATGGGGGTGGAGTATGGAGAGCACTCAAGGGGTGACCATGGTCTGGATTGATTTGATTTTCTAATAAACCAAAAACCAAACCACTACTTACGAATTAAGATTTTGGAGAACCAAACCAACCCATACCATTAAATGCGATTCAATTTCGATTTTTAACCATGATTTACTTGAAATTGAGATATTATAGCCATTAATTATTTGAAATAATTAAAATCAAATAATTAAAATTGCATACCATGACTTATATTAAAACTAGCTAGTTTTATGAATAAAATCGCCAAAACTCACTAACATCAACCAATTAAATTAAATAATAGTAGAATACAAGTAATTAATGAATGAATATATACATTAAATAGAATATTTGATTAGAAAATTAGTTACCGAACAAAAATAGTGAGAAATCAAGACCATGTTCTCGGTTGAGGATTTGGATTTTGTACTCTAAACTGTTATCCTACTCAAAAATTCACTCATTACACTTATCTCAAATCATTACTTTTATTTTTATCTATATCTTTTTCCAATCATTACCCCTGTCTCCCTACCCTAATCATTACAAATTCAAGTCCAAAATTCCCAAAATGAACAAGCCCATTGACTAGGTGCATTCTTTTGGCCTTAACTTAAACTTAAAATAAGAATTTTGTCCTTATTTAAATTTTTTTCGCATTTGTTAATTTTGCGCCAAACTTTTATCGACTATTGATTTGTTTCGACGAGAGAAATCGAAAAAGTAAAATTTCTTTAGTTTTACTTAAATATTTTGGGAAATAATCATTTTTTATCGGAAAAGTAAATTTTTTTTACTTTTACTTAAGTATTTAAGAAATAACCATTTTTTAGCGCAAAAAATGGTTTTTTTGACTAAAAATGATTTTTTGCGCTAAAAAATAGTTATTTTTCAAAATACTTGGGTGAAAGTGAATTTTTTTGACTTTTCTCATTCGTCTCATTGAGTCCATCGAGGACTCGGTGAGACAAATCAATAGTCGACACAAATTTGGTGAAAAACTAATAAAGGCGGAAAAAATTTAAATATGGACAAAATTATCATTTTAAGTTTAAGTTAAGGCGGAAAGAATGCTAAGTATAAAATGTGTATGTTTACCGTATTGAAATAGGAATAGGTTCATATAGAAGTTTCCTTGGAAGCAAAAGAATAAGATGATGGAAAATTAATTTTATTTAATGTATCTAAACAAATTATAGCATGTATGTGTTATACAATTTGGATCGATTTAGAACTAACACGGTTAACGCAAATTCACATATAAACCCATTTAACCTAGTTTACAAATTTTTAAAATCAGGGCCAAACCGCATCACTGAAAATCCGAATCAAACTTTTCAATTTCAGATCATATCCCCAGTGACACTCACCAGCTTCACTACTTCAGAGTTTCAATATCTCTCGTCTCTTTCACCATTGCCAAATAGCTTCAAAACTCTCAACTTCAACCCCCACAAAACCACAAAATGAAGCTCTTCCGTCCCCACCGTCCCTTCACATACCCCAATTACCAAATCAAACCCATCTCTACCCCTACTTCCACCACCGCCACCACCTTCTCCGACCACCTCGACAACGACGAAAAATTCGTGTCCCACCTCCTCAACATCGTACGAGGCAAGCAGAGCTGGAGGATCGCGCTCTCCAGTCCCTTCGTTTCCAGCAACCTAAGGCCGCGCCACGTGGAGCAAGTCCTGGCCCAAACCCTAGACGACTCCAGGTTAGCCCTACGCTTCTTCAACTTCCTAGGCCTCCACAACAACTTCACCCACTCCACGGCGTCGTTTTGCATCCTCATCCACGCCCTGGTCCGGTCTAACCTCGTCTGGCCGGCGTCCTCAGTCCTGCAAACCCTAATTCTCCGCAGCGGGCCAAATAACCCGGCCCTCGTTTTCGAATCGCTGATGCGTTCGTACGAGAGGTTCGGTTTTGTTTCGACTTACGGGTTCGATTTGTTGGTTCAGAATTACGTGCATTACAAGAGGGTGTTAGACTCTGTTGTGGTTGTGAGGCTTATGTGTGAGTGTAGAATTCTGCCTGAAGTTAGGACCTTTAGTGCTGTTTTGAACGGTTTGATCCGGATAAAGCAGTTTGGTATGGTTTTGGGTTTGTTTGATGAGATTGTGGGTATGGGTTTGAGGCCAGATGTTTATTCGCGCACGGCCGTGGTTCAGAGTTTGTGTCAGTTGAAGGATTTCGATGGAGCTAAGGAAATGATTCGGTCGATGGAGTCGAATGGGTGTGAGTTGAGCGTTGTGATGTATAATGTGTTGATTCACGGCCTTTGCAAGAGCCGGAGAGCTTGGGAGGCTGTTGAAGTCAAGAATTCGTTGAGTCAGAAAGGATTGGAAGCTGATGTCGTAACGTTTTGCTCGTTAGTTTTGGGCTTTTGCGCCATTAAAGAATTTGAAGTTGCTAAACAACTAACGGATGATATGGTTGAGTTGGGGTTCCTTCCTACTAAAGAGGCTCTTTCGTGCCTGGTTGACGGATTGAGGAGGAAGGGGTGTGTTGCAGATGCTTTGGACCTGGTTAATAAGGTGGGAAAAGTTGGATTAGTGCCTAGTCCATTTGTTTACAATGCATTGATCAATTCTCTGTGCAAAGATGGAAAGTTGGAAGAAGTGGAAGTGCTTTATAATAACATGGGAGAAAAAGGTTTATTCCCAAGTGATGTTACCTATTCTATTTTGATCAATTCTTTTTGCAAAAGGGGGCAGTTGGACGTTGGTCTTTGTTTCTTGGGTAAAATGACCCAGGTAGGGATAAAACCAACCGTGTATCACTACAATTCTCTGATTAGTGGCCATTGTAAGTTGGGAAAGATGCATGCAGCAAAAGATCTACTTACAGGGATGATTGCCAAAGGATTGTCTCCATCTGTTGTAACGTATTCCGCGTTAATAAGTGGATATTGCAAGGAAGGTGAAGTGCACAAGGCGTTTAGGCTCTATCATGAGATGACAGGGAAAGGCATTTCTCCCAATATTTACACCTTTACTGCTCTTATTTATGGCCTTTGTCATGCAAATAAGATGGCAGAAGCAAGTCAATTATTCAACGAAATGCAGCAATGGAATGTCATCCCAAATGAAATTACATATAATGTTATGATTGAAGGGCACTGTCGGGAGGGAAACACTGTAAGAGCTTTTGAACTGCTTGATGAGATGGTGAAGAAGGGACTCGTACCAGATACATATACCTATAGGCCCCTAATAAGTGGGCTTTGCTCCACTGGAAGGGTGTCTGAAGCTAAAGAATTCATGGATGATCTGCACACGGAGAATCGTAAGTTAAATGAGATGTGTTTTAGTGCACTACTACATGGTTATTGCAAGGAAGGAAGATTGAAGGATGCAGTGAGTGCATGCAGTGAGATGATGGAAAGAGGAGTTGATGTGGATATCGTATGTTATGCAGTACTTATTAATGGATTTCTGAGACATCATGGTACAAAAAAGTTATTAGGTTTGTTAAAGGAAATGCACGATCAGGGTTTGAGGCCTGATAACGTAATATACACCAGTATGATTGATGCATACGGAAAAGCAGGAAACCTTTGTAAGGCATTTGGAGTTTGGGACATAATGGTTAGTGAAGGATGTATTCCGAATGTTGCAACATATACTGCATTGATACATGGCTTATGTAAGGCAGGGTCTGTGGACAAAGCTGAGCTTCTTTGTAAGGAAATGCTGGTTAGCAGCTCCATTCCTAATCAAATCACTTATGGTTGTTTTCTTGACCAACTCACCACAGAAGGACACATGGAGAAAGCTGTACAGCTTCACAATGCGATGCTTATAGAGTCTTTAGCAAACACTGTGACGTACAATATACTTATTCGGGGTTTCTGCAAATTGGGCAGAATTGAGGATGCTGTGAAGATCCTACTTAAAATGGGGGATAATGATATTCTCTCTGATTGTATAAGCTATTCGACAATTATTTATGAGTACTGTAGAAGGGGGAATTTATTGGAAGCCATGAAGCTGTGGGACTGCATGCTGAGCAAGGGTCTAAATCCTGACACAGTAGCATATAATTTTTTGATATATGGTTGCTGTGTCGCTGGAGAACTTGCCAAGGCTTTTGAATTACGTGATGAAATGATGAGAAGGGGCCTGAAGCCGAGTAAGGCTACATATAATACTCTCATTGAGGGAACCTGCTTGAGAAGTTAAATCTCATTTACTGATGGGTAGTAATGCTTCTGATTTCTCAGATAATTTGTAGAACAAATGTTGTAGAGGAAACCTAGTTTTGGTATTATCGGTTATCACGAAAAGTATGATCGCATGAGTAATGTCAGGAACATTCTCTGATAAGTTACCAGAATATTGACAGTTCAAGGTCAGGTTGCGGTTGTACCCTGGGAGCACAAGTTGATATTGGGAAGTCTCCATTCTTTTAGAGCATAGTCGGACATTCTTTCTGTACATAATTTAAGTCTTTGAGAACAGTATGTTGCACATCACTGAAGGTTGGTTGACTTTGTTGTGAGAGGAACATTTGAAAATTTGTCGAGAAATAGGAGATAACTCCTGACACTCGGTGCCAACTACTGAGAAGGTGTAGTGGCTGCAAGCATAATTTTTATTTTTTATTTTTGTTTTGACATTGTTGTAACATGTGAATAACAGTCATTTGTGTGACGGAAGCTGATTCATTGGATTGGGTAGCATACTTTGTTCTCAATCATGTTGTAAATGCTGTCTAGCATGTATGTATCTCATTGAAAAGATTTACAAGGTGTTGGAGGTTTAATGAAATTCGGTTCCTCTCTTTATCCTGGATTGTTTTTGTTCTATTACACTTGTCTTCTTCACCCTTAGAGGATACACCCTCAACGATTTTATCGGGCAGTAAGTTGTCTTACTGTTTTAGCCCTTCCCTCAGGATTTCATTGAAATCTGTAGATACTATGGTTTCTCGTGTTTTATTTTCTTCTTTTATTGGACAATTCACGTGTGCTCTTGGATTTCTCTCACTTTGTAATGCCTTTTATTGAAATGCTTTTGCAGTATCTACAGATGCACACACTATCATATGGGGACGGTTTGATCGGCTCCAAACGTATGAGCTATATCAATATATGTTCTCTACACTTAGGAACAGTGTATAGAAATATACATCAACTTCTTAAATTGCTGATTTGTAGAATCCTCTATCAGGATGGTGCTTGTTAATTGTGAAGGACAAGACAAGGCTGGTGAGCTGTCCTAAATCCTGGATAGTTGTGGTCTTAACTTGGAACTTCAATTAAATCCTGGATAGTTGTGGTCTTAACTTGAAACTTCAATTAACTGTCTGGTGCAAAGTGACAATGCAGTTGAAAACCCAATTCTCTTTTTGAAAATGTTTAGATTTGTGTTGATATCAAGATTCAAGCCCTTTGGTGAAAAGTTCCAGCTTCGAATCAAGGAATGTCTTTACATCCTTTTTTGACAGTTGCAGGAGCCTTCTATATAGCTATTACAGGTGTTACTACCATACCAACAGTTGCAGCAGAAACACCCATGGCTTTGCAGTGGAGCACATGCTGTAAGGAATATAGAAATACTTATGCTTGTATATTGTAATTTCAACCTTTTATGCTAATTTAAATGCTTCATCATAGGAATACCGACATCTTCTTGGCCTTTGAAGCGGTCATTTTGGATAACTGATATGAACTTGTGTTGCTACGAGTCAATGCCTGGAAATGTTTTCAACGAACTTGACCAACAAAAAGATGAAAGGGGTATAAGAATATGGTCAACGGAGTTGAACTGTTGAAGTATGGTGCCCCAAGGTTAAATTTTGCAGAGTAGCATGCGCCTCCTGTAGCTCCTTACCTTGTACTATAGTTATACCATGTAATTGGTGTTTCTGTTGTTTTTCTTGTTTGCCCCCCTACATTGTCTTTTGTTGACCCATTGGTTTTACTTCCTTACAACTGAAGGCCCTGAGGTTCCTTTGCTCTCAACAAGAAGGTTGAGAGAAGAAGGGGAATGCTAAGAAATAGTAGGATATAATGAAGTTGAAGAAGGAAAATTCTGCAGGCATCAATTAGCATGGAAGGCTCCTGAAAACTACTTGCCTGCTCCACCCTCATGCAACTCGTAATATTCTTTGTTGGTGTAGGTAATTTCTTCCTTTATAATGTTGCTTATGGAGTTATAGACTTATATTTAACAATTTGCATCCTTATGGAAATGAGAAATTGCATCTCAATTGTAATGATTGCTAAAACTTACGCGTTCAAATGGAGCAGAGGAAAGATTTGGAACTGGACGTTGTTAATTGAAGTTTTTAGAGGTTTGTAGTACCATTGCTTTTGTAATCCCCTTGGTGATGGTTCCATCTTCCGTGCTTGCTGCTATTTTTTTTTTTTGCAATCCTGTTGCGATGTTACCATCTTCCTTTTGTTTGTCTGAATTATTCTCCTTATCCACTTTTTCATCATTTTCGTCTTCTTTCGCTTCATCTTCCCCTGTCAGTCAACAGTTTGGTTACATTTCAATCAATTGAGAAGGCCGTGCAGCCCTAGACTTTTTGCTCACTACATTATTGATAACTTTCACAGGAAACTATGCTGGGTAGAGAAGGCAAAAAGGATTCTAAACTGGTCCACTAGACACAAGATTACGACACAATCGACAAGTATTTTAGTTAATATCTAAGATAAGATCTTTGTGACTTTACTACTTACAAGATCTTTGAGATTTCATTAGAATCAAGTTATTCCTGTCTGTAAATTTGCCAGTTTGGGTCTATTTGGACATAGAATGTATGATTAAAATACTCTACAGCTCCAAAGGCTCGGTTGATGCATTTGTAATGCTTGCTGCTGTCTTCATTCTTCATTTCAGTGCTGCTTCATATTTTCCCTTCATGAATTTGCATGTCTTTCATTCTTCATTTCAGTGCTGCTACCCTGCAATTGTTTTCTTTCAGTTCTCTTAGCCCCATCCGATGCTTGCGTACTTCATTTCCTAAACCTTCTTAGATTTGTTTAGTCTACCGTGAAGCATATATTGCTTGAAGTGGAGATTTGTGAAAAATGGAATTGACATTCACTAGCTTAAACTAATTAACCATAACAGTCAAAACCAGAAAGGACAAATCAGCTCTAACAAGCTTGCTTCCTCACCTGATGGTGAACTAATTCATACATACTTTTTTTTTTTTTTATATTAGGAAATTCAAACATATTGGAGGAGCAATTTTCTTACTTTGGCTTTGTAATATACAGCCATTTTCAAACATTACCCACATCAAAATAAACAGAAAGGTGATAGCAGATATATTTAAGTTCCACACAAGATGAAGTCATCAAATAAGCTCCAAATCACTGAACTTGTTCTAGATAAGGACAATATTTATAATGTCAAGCTCTGAACAACAAACCAATATCATAATATCTAAAACAGGTTCCACTGTCTCATAAGGGCCATAACTATTAACATTGCTCTTCAATAAAGCAATGAGCGTGATGCACTCCATTGCACGAGCAGCCCGACTCCATAGCCCATTGCACAAGCAGCCCAACTCCATAGCACGAGCAGCACGACCAGAGAATCGATTATTTTTCAGCGCGGCATTTGATGACATCAAGGCCAATCTCAGTTGGATCTGTTGCTTGCAGTTCTATCTGGATGCCATCAAGCTCCCTTTTGAATCTGTCCTTGGAGCTTGCATAAATCATTTTGCTCCTCACCCGTGATGTATCAGGGGACCTTTGGTGAAACAAAAAGGTAAAAATAACATGAACTGCAATGATCAGAGAAACAGGGCTCCAACAAAACTAAGATTTTGATGAATTAACTATACCACGCAATGAAGAAAATCCTGCTCTTTTGGCAATTCTCTTCAGTCACAAAGTCATAATCGTAGACAGCGTATCGACACTCATCAGCAGGAAGGCTTGCAGTGAAGTCTTCATAGCTCTCAGTTGGCTCACCAACCTTTTCCACCACAACCTGCTTCTGCTTCTCCTCAATCTTGAATACAATGAAGCGGTAAGTCCTTTTTGCCTTCAGCTCCAAAAACTTCAGCTTGCAATCATCATGCACAGCCATCCCTGATGCTGCATTAGCCTGCATAGAGGATGGGGAGAAACACTTATCCTATGACGAAAAAGGGAGAGCAGAACAGGACAGCACAACTACCTCAAAAGATGGCAACAACATTGGATTATCAAAGGCAGCCTTTTGCCCAAAAGGTGATAGTACATGAAAATGAAGCGAAGTTCAATGTCTACAAAACATACTCTACCTAAATCTTATTATTATAAGATTTGGGCAGAGCAAATCCTTAGTCACGCAGGGATTTCAACTTTTCATCATATGATATCGTCTTAATCCAGTTGCACTTAATCTATTCCCAAGTTGACTTAAACTTTATACACTTGAACGCGTGGTTCTATTTGTTATTATTATCCACAGTTAAAAATTACGAGAAAAGCTCCCTCAACCTAAGAAACATTCTCGGGATATAACCTGTAGTGACTCCTTTCGAATCCGAAATAACAATCCACAACGGAACCGTATAAACAGGAATTCACTTACAAACCAAAGCACAGCACAGCAACAAATCTCCAAATAAATGAACCATTTTCCCTTTTTGCTTCCTCATAAGATTTTGACTTGCACGTGCAACAAGCAAACTATAATCTATACAGCCAGGATGCTACAACACAACACAACACAACACAACCAAAACCAAACCATACTCTATTCTGAAGAGAATGAACAACAAGACGACAGAAAGAACATTTGACAATCACTTGAATCTAAATTAACTAGATGTTCAGATATCAAGAGTCAAAATTAGTCGAAATCAGACGTAAAAGGGGAAAAATTATAATCAACGCAAGTCTTTGTTTCTCTGTACAATCGAACGAACCCTAGCCAAGTAAAGTGGACTTGAAAACAGTTGAAAGGACTCACCATGGTGGAGCGGTACGATCGGAGAAGATCGACGGCGGGAGAACACTTGGAGAGAGAGAAGTTTGGGCCGCTGTCGTGGCGTGCGTCTAGAGAGAGAGAGAGAGAGAGAGAGAGGAAGATGAGTTTATCGGTGGCGTGGGTTTACAGATAACGGAACGAGGAGGAAGAGTCCTTGCAAATTCACCCCTTGGGGCATTCGGTGGCTCAAATACCGTGGTGGTGGAGTGGTTTATACTCCTCCTATACCACAGTGACAGAGAAAGCAGGCCGAACCAATGGAAACGAGACACGTGGTGTCAGTTAAATGTCGATTATACCCCCCTGGAGAAATGTGAATCAATTCGAGGTTCCAACTTCCAACCTCATCGTGGAAAAAACCAAAGAAATTTCACTTTTGAGGAAAAAGATTTTGGTGATGGGATTTTTTACAAATTACTTGTAGGGTTCCTTTTCATAAAGAGAGTAGAATTATAGCTACTTTGTTCGGTTTGAATTTTGAAGGAGGTTTTTCAAAGCAATGAGTGATGAAAGATAATAGAAAAAATTTATTAAGAATCGTGCGCAGAAATTTTGAAGACCCGAAAGATTAGATTTTTTTGGGCATTATATGTTCTATAATATTTTATTTATTGATTTCTAGTTCGTGGGATCAGTTTTGCTTACGTAAATGATTTTTGAATAGTAATAATAAGAAACGAGAAAAAAACTAAGAACACCTAATGTGCACTAGATTTGGATTTAACAAATCTTACTTCACTATAATGTACTACAAAATTGACCAGTATGGCAAGCTATATACTCCATTTGCTACTAGTAAAAGATTAACTTATTAAACTTGTTACTTTTTAATTTAAGAAAAAATAAGAACTTAGTTTTTAAAGGATTAGTTTATTCCAACATTATGAAGCCTTTGAGTTAGAAATAAAATTGCCATTATCAACTCTTGTAACTTGTAAGGTTGTTCACCTTATCTTTCTCTGACCTAACTGAGCAAATACAATCAAAGAAAATTATTGACCAAAAGAGATAGTGCAACAAATTATACCCGATCCTAATTGAAATTTATTCAAAAAAAAAAATTTCTTGATTACAATTGATCAAATGTGATAATACTAGAACTCATTTGGCTGAGAAATTTTCTTATCCATGAGCATCACTGATCCATGGCTCACCTGTAAGATCACAAAATCTGATATCGCAGAGCAGTTCCATGGTTTTTGTTTCTCACTAGATTCTCGAGCTATTATTGTGATGGGGAAAATTTCTTCCATCGCCTACTACAGCCAAAACCTCTTCCAAAAGGACATCTTCAGCTACGCCGCCGGCAGCCAAATCCAGGTCCGCCCTTGTCGTAAAATGGGAGAGACAGAGAGGGAAAACAATCGAAAGAAGAGCAGGCTGTGGCTAGCTGACTGACCGACAGAGAAGCGGGAGATAGGCCGCTTCGACGGAGAAGAAGGTTTTCGACTTGCCGCGCTCTATCTGTCCTAGAAACAATACAAGGAGCCCTAGAAACAGATATAAGAAACGGACTGTGACAATATCTAGTGCTATTTTTGTAATTTAGAGGTTCGGTTCAGGTGCGGTACAGTTTGTGTAACAGCTAAAACCATAACCGAACCGAACCGAACCCGTTAAGTTATCCCTTCGCCTCTACCATATCCTGACCAACGGTAAAAAATTCGGGTCCCCACTCGTTCGGTACAACCGTACAAATTGTCATCCCTTGGGAAACCCCATGCTGACTGTTCACGAGTTGAAAGTAACCCATGAAATGTCAAGGAAACAAAAGAAACAAAGGGTTAAAACTCCTGTCAAACCCTGTAACAGTTCCACGATATAAAAAGCTCCGACTATAATTTTGCCCAAAATTAAGACGCATAGTCGCATACCCGTCAAAAATACCAACCTTTGTACAAGGAAAATACGCAAAACAGAAGTTATTTACAAGCAATGCCCATAAGGTTCGACTCCGTACAACAAAACAGCAGATTATCACAACATCATAACTCGTTTTTGTTGACTGTGGATATTGTGCCAACCATTAGCAAGAAGCAATACTACAGAATAAAGGTGCACTAGAAATCGTTTCAGGAAACAGCAAAATCTACAAAACCCAGTCGGCATGATATAACTAGTACTAGCTGGCAACTTTTCATGAGCTTTTGCGCCGGTGTTTCTTGTCAACGATATTGCTTCGTGGAGATTTTCCCTTGTGCTTGTGCCGGTTACTCTTCTTGGACATCTTCGGGCCATTGTAGCTTTTCACTGTGTGTGATTGGGATGTAGGGGTTGGGTCGTAAACATCAGTAGCCCAGCGGACACTCAGATTCTCAACATGCAGTCCTCGTTTCTCACGACTACCTCTCATAGAAGAGACAACCTTCAAAAAAATTTGAGAAGGAAAAAAGATGAGGAGAAAAAGAAAATCACTTGTCAACAAATGAAACCAGCAGAAAACAGAAGCAACATGAAGGCCATCGGAAAACGGGAGTCACTTTAGAGTTAAGCAACATTTTAGAAATCACAAATACGCTTGTATCCAGAGGAAGCGAAGGGGAGTTTATTATGTGTCATGTGTTTATCATTGCATTGATGCTCAAACACAAACTGTGGTTAACAAATCAAACCATCAAGAAAAGATAACGGCACATGGGTATCATACTTATTCAAGGGAAATGCTTTACAAAATGAGAAGCATAGTTCTTGATCAACAGAATATCCAGTATAGCTTTCTATGAACATACATAATATAGATATAGACTCCAACAAACTTTTGACATTGCATCCATTCGAGGACTAATCTAAAAGAATGAATCAATAGAAAAACAAGTTATTATCAGAACTGCCATAATGCCATACCATGATCAAAATAGAGGCAGAGAAAATAAAACAAGGATGGGGCCTGGGGCACATAGGCAATAAAATAGAAAGGCAGAAAGAGAATAACACCATTTCCACACCACCCTTAGTCTTACTTGCATAGTCGTGCTAGAAACCACAGATAGACAATATTTTATTAGTATATAAATCGCCCAAGTCATGCAATTATAACAATATAAATAACTCTGTCAGCGCCCATGTTTAACCAATTAGGAGAGCCCAGCTGTTTTTATGCTTGTTATATGAAAGTTTGAGATTAGGTGACAGGAAGTTAGCAGAAAAAATAGATCAGCAGTCCCTTGAGATCATATGCAAAATGGTTATAAACTTATAATATTCACGGATGTAAAACTGGGAAGCCAGATCCAAACAATACGGCAGCGTGCCCATGGGTTTAATTTAGAGAACACACTGCAACTTCTAAAGATGCTCGTGTTTCCATCATCTTTGTCAAATCACAAGTCCAAACAGAGGCTGAAATTAATAAAAGTTTCGTAGAATAATCTATTTTTATATAATGCAGACACTTTAGAGGCATGAAGAAATCTAAACAATGATAAGCAGTAAAACTCCCACCACAAAATTAAAGAAAGTACTTGTCCATCAAAAAAGAGTGATGATGAGTCAGAAGCTTACGGGAAGAGAGATAATGCTGGTACTGTTTGGGTTGCCAGGTTCTGAAGAACTTAGTCCATCCGATGCATTATTAGAAATCTTGTCTTCCCCACTCACGGGTAAATGAGATAAATGTTCATTTCTGGAGCACGGCATCCCCACATGCTCTCCCAAATTATTTTGAGGTGTTCCTGTCACAGATTCATCCTGATCATTAATCAAATCCTCAAACTCTTCCTCCTTCCCCAAGGGTGTAGCTGAAGTTGATAGCAAAACTAGAGCGTCTTCAAGAGCAATTCCAAGCTCTGCCACCAAACTACCCACATTGCCGCTACCTTTCTTACAGTTTCTCCACAAGGGTCCCCAGTCATTAGGGCTAATCAAATCTTCCTTCATCGGGCCAACATACTGAACTGAGACATCCATGATTGGAACCTACAACTTCTAACCCTGCAGAAAGGTGTGCTGATGATCAACCTATGCTGTGACTAATTAATCATACATAGTCTCATAAAACTAATAGTCATACCGAACTAGTAGTGAGGGGATTAGCAATTCCACAATCCTAACCTATGTTTGCAGGATTGTTCATCATCCAACAGATATGTAACTCCAATTTTTGTCATAAGGAAACACACACACACACACACAAGATTGTTAATATCCAATCTTTAAGTCTAATCCGGTCAACCAATCCGGTAGTGTTCGATTCAATTTGCAAGTGATAACTAACAAATACGAAACCAATACAAATGGAGTCAATTACGTCTCACGTTGGGATCCGGAGACCCTGTAGTGCACTGCTGCACTACATAGTGCAATATCCCAACCGTCCATTCAACAATCAATGGTCGGATTGAAAAAAGCTCGGAAGAGTCTCTTTTTCCAATCCAGACTATTGGAAACATTGTTGGACGGATGTTGCCCTACAGCCCTCTAGTGCACCCCTACACTACAAGATCCCTGAATCCCGTAATTTGGGATTAATCGTTCCTAAGGAATCGAAAAAGTACAAAAGTATAAAGATGTGGACCAAATTTAAAAAAAGTTTCATACAAGACGCACGGTAGACAGAAAAATACCACTGTTTGATATTTTTTCTTCAGTGAATTTTTTTTATTTATTTATCAGAATTCTTTTATTTTGTAGACTCCTTTGTCGAGCCTAATGGTTAATCCAAAAAAATACTGTAAAACGTAACTTCAACAAAAATTCAGAAAAGACCACAAAATACCGACACGAAAAATACAAATATATCAGCGTGAACTCACCCTAAATAAGAATAGAAAGTACCTCTCGCAGTGATGGAATGAGCTTAACGCCCTAACCAACAGCGTCCAGATCCCCCAAACAGAAGCCTAATCGAGTCCAATCCAACCCAATCTAGACTACAAAATCCTAACTGGTGCAAAAATAACAGGAAAATCCTCCCACCCTTTCTGCTCCGGATCAACCCCCGATCTGATACACAAGCACACTAGCAAAAACGTACGAGTCAGTTAATCGGTGTGCTAAAATAAGAGGCCGAATGTTAACTCAATATACCGCGACCGAACCGCTCGTGGAGATGCTTAAGACGATGCGAGCAAGAACCGCCGAAGAAGGGAGCTGCGAACGGAGTCATCGTCGTCGTCTTGGACCTGTGGAACACCGAACACATTGGGCCGATGACCGTCCGGCCGAGTAATTTCAATACCACAATCAAAGCATGTGAATATTTCAGATCTGTGGATTTTCAGCACGAGATGATGAGAAGCTCGGAGTTGATGTATCCGGTGGAATTTGTGATGGATATTGGATAATGA
This sequence comes from Rhododendron kiyosumense, assembly GCA_019656275.1. Classification (NCBI taxonomy): domain Eukaryota; kingdom Viridiplantae; phylum Streptophyta; class Magnoliopsida; order Ericales; family Ericaceae; genus Rhododendron; species Rhododendron kiyosumense. The sequence continues at coordinate 96,709 of BPLS01000658.1, forward strand.
GAAGATTGGATTGGAATGGGGTAAAAATAGTCATCTTCGAGTCTCTGGAGCGAGATTATCACTATATCAGTGCGCGGCTGCGCGCGTTGACCGGGAACAGTCATCGCCGTCTCGGCCGGGCCTGCGAATTTGGGCCAAAGATGTCACTGTCGGGCCTCTCTTTTCTTTGGTTCCTGACCAGGTAGGGCGGGCTATGGTGCCTGGGTAAAAAAGCCCAACCCCAAGCCTGTGGGGTTGGATGTGCACGAGCCGTACAGCACCATGTTGTGCGGCTTCCGAGCCATCCGATCGGTAATTTAACAGTCAAAATCTCATTTTCATCATCCGAGCATCTGAGCCGTTCATTACCGAAATAAAACCTGGACCGTTGAATTGTCGAATAGATAGCCTGAATGTGCACAGCACCTCCCCTTGGTTGGGCTACAGAGTTCACCTACTTATTCACTCTCTCACCCCCTAACTAATGGATTGGGAAATCCTGTACTGCAATGAATGGTTGGATATAATATGAGTTTCTACAAATCCTATCCGTTAATTGTTTGGATGAAAATTCGAGCCACCCATTGCCGAGATAGATGGTCGGATTGGGCGTACTACACGTGTAGTGCGGGAGGTGCACTACAACACCCCCGGGTCCCTGACTTATATGGAGACTCGTATTTAATTTTAGTGTTTATAATTGAGGGAAAATGTGAAATGTGATGTGTTTATGTGATTTGGAGCTAAAATGATTGAATTGAATGTGAAAGGGTACAAGAGTGATTTGTGGATATATGTGTATATATAGGAGGGTAAGAGAGTAGAGAATTATTTTTCTCCTCCCATCTCTCATGCCTCTCTCTCCCAACTCTTTCTCTCTCTTGGTTCCATCTCTCTCTTGCTTTCGTCCAAAATTTCACCCAAAACCCACACAAAACAACATTCAATCATTCATTCCTTCGTGTATTGCAGCCCGTATTTCGTTGGTTTGAACTCGGTAGATGCGTATCTCATTCGGTTTCAAGCTTTGGAGCTAGGGTTTGGAGGAATCCTTTGGTTTTGTCCTTTAATCTTAAGGTAGGGAGTTCTAACTTTCGATATGTGTTTATGACTTGTTTCCTAGAGCTTAAACCTTGCCATATGTTGTTGTAGTTGTAGAATTTGCTCGAATAGCCCTAGTATCGATACTATTTTCTTTAGGTATTGATACCCTTGCTTTACCAAACCCAGAAAAACTCACTGGTATTGATACCATTTCCCATAGGTATCGATACCTTTGCATCTGAAATCCTTTTCAGTCAAATGGTATCGATACTGTTGACAAATATATGCAAGATAATTATATGCATTACTATTTGTTATTTTGATGATTATATTGATGAAGCTTAGTGAGCTCAATACATGCTTTAACGGATTTATTTAGATGAATTTTTGAGCCACAGGTTGACGAACCGGCTGACAAGCCGGCTGTCTGAACAGAGAGCTGTGACAACTGGAAACCATCGGATGACCCCCTGGATGAACAACCGGTCGACCACCCGGAAGACCACTCTGTCAACCGGCCAATGTAAAATGGCCTCCAACGGCTAGTTCCAACTGCTAATTCTTTCATTCAACTCTCCAACGATTTCATCACTTTACAAACGGCTAGTAGGAGATTGAATGGCTATATAAGGGTTCAAGAACTCATTGATGAGTGGGGATTCAAGCCACAATTTTTATATCACCCCAAGCAAATTCTCCAAAATCAAGCCAGCACTTTCATATCTATCTTGAGAGAGATTTAATTTGCACAAGTTGAGAGCTTCCACTTTCATATCTACCTTGTAAGGTTATTGTTATTTGAGAGCTTCAAATTTCCCACATACTTGTAATTCCTAAGCGAGTGTTTGAGTCAAACACTTGAAAGCTTAGAAGACCAAATTCGGATTTGAATTTGGGTGTTATTGTTTTTAAGAGGTTTTCGGAGAAAACTCTTGCGGTTGTACTAGCTTCTCGGGAAAGCTAGGGCATACGGTTTTTGTAAGCACCCGCAAGACTTACAAGTTGTAATCTTTTCAAAGATTAAAGGAACCTTCAAGTAGTTGCTTGAGGAGAAGTGGACTAGGCCGGACTGTGGACAAATCCGGGCCGAACCACTATAATCGGGTTCTATCTCTCTAACTCTCTCTCTTTTACTTACTTATGTTGTTTTGATTAAAAAAAATTGTTAGAGATAATCTTTATTGGCTTTAGCAACCCTTTCTCCCTCTTTTTGGTTGCCTTTTTGGGTAACAGATACCATTTTGCTTATCAACAGTTTTTGCTATTTTGCTTTGTACTTCACCGTTTTGGTTTTTAATCACTTCTAACATACTTAAACACCTTCCGAATGACCCTTAACTTGATTACTCGTATGGAATGACTTCATTGAACGTTTCCATAACTTTAATGCCCATTTGGACATGATTTCAAAAAAATACTTTTATGTATCAAAGTTGGGTTTGAACGGTACAAACATGACAGTTAAAGGATTTTGGAACATCGCGAACGCGACGAGAACATTCAGGACTCATCGACGGTTGAGTGCTTGGCAGAGGACATCGGGATCCTTTAATTGGCTCGGCAGGAGCTATATGTTCGTATTGGATACTTCAGGACCTGTCAAAGGGGTAAGGTGCCTAGCAGAGGACATTAGAGTTCTTTAACTGGCCCAGCAGGAGCTACGGCTCAAGACACTTGTACGAGACACAATTGGACACGTGGTACTTCTAAAGATTACTCATTAATTCACATGGTTGGTTTCAAAAACGAAATATTGAATTATCGATTATTGATAATGTCCATTCTTCAAATCTTAATATCATTGTTTATCATGAGATCATCCTTGTATTTCATTTACATATATTATTGGATTAGAGTTTCCTACTGGGCTAGTGCAGTTCAAACCTTACATCATTTTCAAGTACTAACTCGGGGCAGTAGCTTGTATGTCTGGAGTGCTTGGATTGTGAACATTGTTTTAAAAGCTAACACGGAGGAGTTACTAGCCATCTTTATAAATTATTTTTGGAAGATGTATTCGTAACTCTATATGTAAATCTTTTGATTAAAGAATATTGAAAGTTCTTAACTCTCGTTTGATATTCAGTACCTATGTTGATTTGGGCTTTAGAGCCAAAGATGTACTATTGAAAACTATTGGAGGATGAATTGTAATTGTGGAAATGGAAATATCAAACTCTTTTGGGTATCGTATGGATTATTGTGAGATTTTATTTATGAAAATCTTTTTATATTTGTGTTAAAAATCGAGGATGTGACAACTAATGTAGTACAATATTGGCAAAAAAAAAAAATTCAAAAATTCGAATTCTACACCCAATCACTCAAACACGTACATTGATACACACAAACGGGATTGTGCATCAGTTTGATGCATAACTTAACTACTCCTCTCACCTCCACAAGTGGATCGGTAGGTTCCTCCACAATGACGAATATTGTTTGCACCTTTTGTATATTTTTATGCTATTTTGTTGTATTTTTTTAGATTGCTAGAGACCAGAGTCCTTTGAACTTCTCTTTTGTTGTGAATGCAATATATTTCTTCTTTCTAAAAAAAAAATGTGAGATTGTGAGCGAGTATGTTTGCGTATTTGTGAGCAGTCGTGGAAGAGTTGCTTAAATAATCCTCCTCCTTGTTATTTAGTGTTTCGTTAATTAGTCTCAATTGATTCAAGGAGGTAATCTTTTGGTCATATCTTTTGAAAATGAAACACCAATAAAAACTTTTTTTCTTAGTTTATTCAAATATTTCTGTAACGTCCCGATTTTTCAAGGAATTTCGGAAGCATTATACATAAAATACACTGAATTTTATAAACTATTAGGCCCCTGTTTATCGTTATACAAAATCTACATTAAAAAAAAAATGCAAAAAACGAATCTAACATTTTATTTAAATATCTTCAGAGCGACTCTAGTCTTGATAAGGATCCCAAGCATCCTCGATCTCCGCCATTGATATTTCTTTTGTGTCAAACAGCTCCACCATTGAACTCTGCACCCTCTGCCAAATTGATCGCCGAAGCAACCGATTTACCAGGATACAAACGTATCCGTGAGTGATAATTCACCCAGTAGAATAATCCCAATCCTACCAACCCCTTACTCTACAATTAGCATTCAATAATAACAATAATATCACAATTGATAATACATGAGAGGTACAGAATAATAACACATCATCTTTTTCTTTACTATCCATCATCTTACATGAAATCTAAGGATCATCTCCATGAGATCCTTTCCTCCCACATCCACTAACTACAACCGTCTCATGGGTCCACCCTTCCTCTTGCTTATCTTGCACCAGGGCCTTAGGTGAGCGCATCTAAATTGTGTACCGAGTATGTTCTCACTTAAGACCATAACAGGAGGATTGAGTCATCCCATGACATATCGTACATTAGGGTCGGACATCCACTACCCCACGCTAACTATAACCGTCTCATGGGACTCATTCTCTTTCCCAAGAGAAACTTCCCATGACGTATCATACATTAACGTCTCACTAACTACAATCGTCTCATGGGACCCATTCTCTTTCTCGAGAAACTTCCCATGACGTATCGTACATTAGCGTCTCACTAACTATAACCGTCTCATGAGACAATCCCCCTTGCTGGCCTTGCAAGGCACGATTACCCTTTGGAACTTCCCATGACGTATCATACATTAGCGTCACAACATATCTCATCACTGGGCCCCGCAGGTCACCCATTTCAACACAGGGCCCCATAGGTTACCCTTGCCATCACCATGGCTCAAATCACAATCCACACACTCACACTTTCAACACTTTACCATTTTCCATTTGCTTAATATCGTCTACATGATTCTCTACTCGTAACCACCCCAGTGAACCTAAATCCATTCTAACACCTAGAACATGATACAATCAATAACTGCTCAATTCATAGCATGATATATTTCAACGAGATAAAAGTACATATGAAATAATATTGTGCGAGTAAATAAACACATAATATTTTATGATTGAGCCGATGCCCTTAAAGTTTGTTGAACAAGTAAATTAATTATAGTTTTTATTGATTTCAAAGGTGTCATTAACAATTACGTAGGCTTAGCTTTGTTAATGTACTGGAATAAGCTCTTAAGAACTAAAGTATAATTATTAAATCATAAATTTGATCCATTACTGCAACTTACAGTATAAAAATCTAAGGTTGCAATTTTATTAATTAAAGCTTACTATTACTAAAAATCTTATTATATATATATATATATATTAATGATAAGGCTTGACTGTTAGTTGATTTGTTCACAAACAATAACGCTCATCTATTGATAACAGGAGTACAATAATCATAGCATGCATTTATTCTACTAAAAAGAAATCAATCACATAGTTAGGATCAACTTTGGAACAAATGAAAACATAGGGGGCAATTGTAATTTCAATACGACTTTTGAAAACTTAAAACGTGCAAGCACAGCGAGTTCCATTTTTTTCATCTTCTAAAACAGAGCATATTTCGTTTCCTTTAATCTTGATGCGTGAGTATGATTTCCTCCATTATAAATTATGAAATTAATATATATAGGGACTAAATATACTTAGGAGAAAATAGGATAGAGATTAATCTACCTTAAATCCGGCTGAAAAAGCGGGTACTAGTTTGCAAACGATTTCGGTAAAATGAAAAAGACGGCGGCGGCAGCGGCAGCAGGGAATTCAGGACTGACTCGAAATGATTGAAAAGTTGTTTGTGGATGCTTGGTGATTTAGTGGTTGATTGGGAACCCGAATATGATGTACGGAGTGGTATTATGTAAAAATCTGTTTCTCTCTCCCTCTCTCCCTCTCCCTCTCTCTTTATATTCTAGACTCAACAATAGAATTGGGAGTAAAATAATATACTGGTGTTCAATTATTAGATTTATGTGGGTATGTATAATGAGAGAGAATAAGGTAGTGAGAAGGTGAGATGATAAGTGTGGAAGTGATGGAATGGGGAAGGAGAGTGAAGTAGAGGGATACTGATAATGATAGGAGGGATATGGGACAAGTACCACATTTGGTGGGATTCCTTTAATTCTAACGTATGTGGACACGGTTATGTATAGGGTGAGAATGTATGTGGACATGTTTATGTATAATGTGAGAATGTATGTGGACGCGTTTATGTATAGGATGAGAGATGTGAGAAGTAGTTTGAAGAATAAAGATGGAGGTAATAGAGTTTGAGAGGGAAGTGGAGACTTAATTTGAATAGAGTTCTAGTTAGAATTTAGATAAGAAAGATAAGAGATGAATATCAATCACTGACTCCCTGTATATCTAAAGTATAAATATATATTTATACAATAGTGTAAATAATATCGATTATACACATAATAATATATTTTAATTATTCAATCTAATTAATTATTGAATTAGGAATTTAATAATATAAATTTATATTAAAAAAAAATTGGGTCGAAAATCCGGGTCGTTACAATTTCTTTCTCCAAATCTTCTCGCTTCAATCTTCTCTATCTTATAAATCTCGTAACAAAATCTAAAATAAAATTCAATTCTAAAAAATGAACTATCAAAAAATCATGCTAAAATAATAATTCATCACAAATATGATAATAAAGAAAACTATCATAAATCAGTTTGGATTTAATATACAAAAACTATAATATACTTTATGCATTAAATAATAAAAAAATATAATAATATAATCTATCACACAGACAAAATATCGCAACTAGTCGAAACACAAATGCCAAAGTTTTACTAAAATTGTAGTAATAAATTGGGCAAATTTCACTCAGACCCCTTGAGGTATCTAACAATGACAGAAAGTACATATAAGTTTTCAAAAATGACAGAAACCTCCCATATTTCATAGTTTGGGTTTTATTCCGTTAGTAAAATGGACGAAAAATGTACGGAAATGTACGGAAAATGAAATCTTCAATTTTATTTAGTTCTACAATTATCTTAGGACTCTTATTGAAAGTTCTAGAGCAAAAAATTAATTATGACCCTTTAGGATAAAATGATCAGAAAAATAAGATATTCACACCAATTTAAATAGATTAAAAATCGGAGCACTTAAGTATCTTCTCTTCATTTGGTTCTATGGTTTTCTTAGGGCTCTCATCAAAAGCCCTAAAATGAAAAATTAATTATGACCTTTTAGGATAAAATAATCAGAAAAATACGATTTTCGCACCGATTCAAACGGGTTGAAAATTTAAGCACTTAAAGTATCTCCTCTTCATTTTAGTTTTACGGCTATCGTAGGGCTCTTATTGAAAATCTTAGAACCAAAAATTAATTATTGCACTTTAGGATAAAATAATCGAAAAAATAAGATCTTCGCGCTGATTCAAATGGATTGAAAATTGGAACACTTAAGTATTTGCTCTTCATTGAAAGCCTTAAAATCAAATGAAGAGCAAATTTTTAAATGCTCCAAATTGTAATCCGTTTGAATTGGTGCGAAAATTTTATTTTTTTAATCATTTTATCCTAAATGATCATAATTAATTTTTGGCTCTAGAACTTTCAATGAGAGCCCTAAGATAGCTATAGAACTAAATAAAATTAAAAATTTCATTTTCCATACATTTTCCGTCTATTTCACTAACGGATCTAACGGAATGAAACCCAAACTGTGAAATAGGGGAGGTTTCTGTCATTTTTGAAAACTGAGGGGCATCTTTTGTCATTGTCAAATACCTCAGGGGGTCTGAGTGAAATTTTCTCTTATAAATTTATCACAATAACTGTATCAAATATAATTGGATATAAAGAAGAAATTTATTATGAAAAAACTAACATCAATGAGTTGATGACAAGATTGAAGCAAGGTAATACTTTCAAATAATACCTACCAACCTTTTTGCAAGAGGCATATAAGAGGAGAGAGAGGGAGAGAGATAGAAGATGGCCACCAAATGAATGGATATGCTATTGGAAGGCAGAAATTAACAACTCTATTTTCGGTAGAATTATCCGAAATTATAGCTCTTTTGTGAGTTGTTGTATATTGGGAAGGAAAATAATACTCGAGTATATGGCATTGTTTGTTTCCTCAACTATATCTTCTTAGAGAGAATGATACATCCATGCCTCATATTTTTTTTTGGTATTGTGCTTGCCTCTTGTAAATAATATTTTTTGGTCCATTACACCAACAATAGTACTTGAATTATTCTATTAAATTATACTCCTGTGTCTAAAAATATACTCCCTCCGTCCCGGTTTGTTTGTCCAATTTCGACATACGTGCATTTTTAAAAATTGTCTATATCTCACGATCTATAATGTTTTACATAATTTCGAAAACATCATATTTTAGATCTAATTGAGATCTATTAAACAAGATCCATATTGTATATAAAAAACATTATAAATTAAAACATATAGACAATTTTGTAAGAAGTCCCAAATAGTGAAAAGGGACAAACAAACCGGGACGGAGGGAGTACCACTTAGGATTGACTCAATTAAAAGCTCTACGGCCTCACGTCTAATAAGTAAGTCAAGGTTGAACATGTTTTCAAAACTCTTTGTGCTTTCAACTACATCTCGAACAATTCACCACTCAACTTATTCGATCATTTGTCATCAGCCTTAAAAGTTTATTTGGTTATCAAGCTGAACTTGTTTGCCTATCATTGATGACTACTTGTTAGGTTTTATTTCAAAGTCCAATTAGTAACTACTTTTCGTTTGTCAAACTAATAAGTACTAGTAATTTTATTCACTTACTACTATTACTATTTACTTTAATCTCTGTAAATAAATACTCCTACTAGTACTAGATAAGATAAAAAATAAAAAAAACCCAAGGGAGTTTCGGATGGAGGGAATTTCCCGTGGTACCCACCACGGAGGAGAAAAAGGTGCGTGTTTTGGGGCGGGAAGTATTTACGTGAAAAAAATTCAAATTAACACTCGCTCCCCATTGGTCCATTTCGCGTCACGCGGATCGACAACAAATCACCCACAGCCGTCGATCTAAGCGGATCGACAGTCCATATCAATCGTCACACAAACCAGGTGCACCTTTCACAACTCTATATAACCCAGGCGTCATCCTCAACCCTCTTCACCCATTCCCAAAACGCTCTTTCAATCTTCTACACACCCACAAACACTACGTTTCCCGGCGAGCAAGAGAGAGAAAGAGATGGAAGGCGGAGGAAAAGTTAAGAAGGGAGCCGCAGGAAGAAAGGGAGGCGGTCCCAGGGCTAAGTCGGTCACCCGGTCCATCAAGGCCGGTTTGCAGTTCCCCGTCGGCAGGATCGGCCGGTACCTGAAGAAGGGACGTTACGCCAAGCGCGTCGGTAGTGGTGCCGCGGTTTACTTGGCCGCTGTACTTGAATATCTCGCTGCGGAGGTACTATCAATCTCTCTCTCTCTCTCTCTCTCTCCTGATGCGTTTAAATCTGTGATACTGAAAGTTCTCTCTCTAAAATGGGTTGTTTGTTTGAAGGTGCTGGAGTTGGCAGGGAACGCGGCACGTGACAACAAGAAGAACAGGATCATCCCGAGGCATGTGCTCCTGGCGATTAGGAACGACGAAGAGCTAGGGAAATTGCTGGCCGGAGTGACCATAGCCCACGGCGGTGTGCTCCCGAACATAAACCCGGTTCTGTTGCCGAAGAAGACTGACAAGGCGACCAAGGAACCCAAATCTCCGTCCAAGGCCACCAAATCCCCCAAGAAAGCTGATTAGTTGTTAGGCTAGACTAGGCTAGGGCTACCAATGAAACCATTCTATATGATTTTCCTTTTTGAATTGTTTTGTTGTTGGGTGGTGAAAGTGGTAGAAAAATCGTTGTAATTACCCCTGTTTATCAGGATTTCCTGTTAGATCAATGGATGAACAACTCGTTAAATCTACTCCTATTTACTACCATTTTGTTCCAATTGTAAAGTTCTTTCCTTTCCCCCTTTCTTGTTTTCTACAATTCCCAAACAGATCATAAGGTTCAGTACAGTCATGAGGTTTGTTTATTTTGGAAGTCAGTGGGTTTAACGAAATTGGGCCTGGGCGACGAAAGCCCATTTATATATGCGGGCTTCAGACGACTAAAACTGCAACCCCACACCATCCTTTCAACGTTTACTCTCCTGCGCCAAACGGAGGCCGAGGGGAGTGCACGTTAGGGCGGAAATGCAGTGGAGTGGTGGTCTTCGTCTTTCCCCTTCGTCTCCATTCGCCAGATGGGTGATATCGCGCCATTCCTGCAGCAATTTGTTCGTCGGAGGTCTGTCTCATACGATCGAAATCTTTTTTTCTCTTTTTTGTATTGTTTGGCTGTTGCAGTTCGTGTAGCGTTGATTGAAACAAGTACCGATATATTCTGCAGGTTGGACCTTTATTTTTTGGGTGCTGTTTGAAACCTTGAATCGTGGTGTAGGCTGCCGGCCACAGTGAAGTGGAGATGTGAGAGCAAACTAGAAGTAGAGACATTAAAGGCCCAATTGATACCAAAAGAGAGATCAAAGTCGACCCTAGAGTTAAACATTAGTCATTAAACAAAATGAACTGGTTTGAAGAATAGATTGGCTTTTATGTTTAAGCAGGGGATTGAATAAGCAAGGGTGTGGGATGGAGAGGTGGACAACGTTAATGGGGAATATATCATTTTAAAGTTGTTTCAAGGTAGATAATGTACTTGCGATTGCGGTCATTTTCAAAACTGAATTTGGTGGTGGTGAAATCTAGAGATTTACAGAAGGCATATTTCTGACTTTTTCTCAGCCTGTTTTCGTATTTCCTGAAGGTTGCTTGTTTGTGACAGTCTCAGTTCTTTCTGCTTTCAACCTTAGGTGTTGAAAGTTCAATTTATAACGTGACACGGTGTTTTCTTTACTCCGACCAACGTTTGCATTGTAGTTCATGGAAATTTTATAAGTTGGCCTTGTTCTTATTTCAAACTTTCTAACCTTTGGTACTGATACTTAAAGCCAAGTTGTGACTTGTGAGTTGTGCGTGAAATATGTGATTGGTTGTAGGGCTTTCTTACGATACCAATGAAAGTGTTCTCAAGGATGCGTTTGGAAAGCACGGTGAAATAATCCAAGGTGATATAACACGACCCATGATATCCCTGAGGGAATTCTATATACCTGAGAAGTTCTTTTAACATTTTCATGCTTTACAGTGAAAGTTATCTGTGATCATGTGACTGGAAAATCAAAGGGATATGGATTTGTGCAGTTCAATTCTGAGACTGCAGCCACCACAGCCTTGATGCAAATGGACGGTCAGGTACATTTTGAGTAACTTGACGATGTTTGTTTTAGATCAGAGGTTTTTAAGCACATTTCAACACCGATAATGGTATTATTATCCCTCAGCTCTCTTATTATGCATTCCAGGTACTCGATGGGAGAAGTATACGCATCCAACATGCACACAAGGGGTGACAACAAGGACATATAGAATGAGAGAGGAAATGATGTAATATTGGATTCACTTGCTTGACCAAACCACCTGACATGTTCTACCTAGCACCTACAATTTACCTCATGGTTTCTCTGTTCATAATTTTTCGGATGTGCTTTTGTTAGTGTAAACATAAGATAAGATGTATACAAATTTTGTTCCCAACAGTTGTATTTCATTGGGGATTGTATTCCCCTTCAAATTTTCCTCGCATTGGATGGGAGGGGATGTGTAAAACTCGTGATGTTACTCTCCATTTACTAGCTGTGGGAGAGTATATGCAATGAATTGGGGGCAATTTGCCAACAAAACACCTTAGAGAGAGACATTATGATTTTTGATATGGTTGATCTTGACGAGCTCTAAAAATGAACATCTCCGATTATCAAATGGATTTGGGAATTGTCCAACAGGACCATCAGAGGAACTGTGTCTTTGATAAAACGGGGGTAGGATCATGCTGCATAAAACTGAGAAAACTTTTGGCTATTAACTCAGATACAAGCTCTGCACTTGGAAATTCCCAAAGCATGGTAATTCGTAATTGAAGTGGTATCCTTCAACCAAAGCAGGCGTCTTCAAGAAATTTTACCTACACCAGCTGGGCAAGATGTCTTCTTGCCATTTGTGAGGTTGACTGACTTACAGCTCCAATTCAAGTTCGGCCCAACAAATCAATACCCAGTTAGAAATATACTCTCCCACTCAAATCTCATTGAGCATATCCCTTAGGATATCAATCCAATTCAGTAACTGAGAGGAAGTCCTTGTAATTGATAGGAATCTAAAGGGTGCTAGGGTAATTTGTTATTTTTTGATGGGTCCAACTAACTGCCTCCTGTCGGAGGTTGTTAAGTTAGAGATAAAGTGAACATATTTAAGTATTTTCAAGATAAAGATACTTTTACATGTCTAATTGTCTATGCACTTTTTATTCATGTATAGATGTGGTCATTAGCATTTTGCCTTGCATTTGTAGTATTTTATGCATAAAGCTTTTGTTATTTAGTAGGCAACCTTACTCTGGTTCAGTTATAGAGAGGCTGATTTTCGTAACTGGAGAATAGGTAAAAGTAGTTTTGCTTTGTTAATAGGAGTTGGATTATACGATGATTTTTTCATAACTATGCCTTACCTCAATGAGTCTTGTCTGATCTCATTTTTATTTATAGTTTCTGCAGGTTTGTTTTTGGATTCGGGCCATCATGCAGCTGCATGTTATTGAAGCTTGGTTTGGAAGTAAAGAACAAAAAGTTCATCCATCTAAAAGGAAATATAAACAAGCAAACATACTTTTCCTCTTCTTCCATTTAAGTTATATGGCAAAAAGGCAAATCCCAGATTTGCTTTTCATGATGATAAATTCCTTTCTTTCTTCCAGTCTTACTTTCCTAGACTCCACAACAAGAAATGTTCTTTTTCTTCTTCCACTAGTCCTATCAATTCCCTCTCTATATATGCTCTTTTGTCACTGGCAAACAAGACACCGGAATCATTCACGAGAAGTTCAAAATCATTCAACTTTCTAATCCATAAGCAACATTCTATCAGAATGGCTTCTGCAACTGTGCTTCAGAAATCAGATAATGCAACAGCAGGTGGTTTGTCTGATGCTCTGAGGCAGAGCCGGTACCACATGAAGAGATGCTTTGCTAGGTATGCAGTTCATCATATTTGTTCAAGATTTTCCCAAGTTGTTCACTCATGTAAAGTCCTGGATTATATAGACTGGCTTACAAAATAGGATTTTTTTTTGCCCTATGTTTTGGAAAATAAAGGTTTATGGAAATGGGGAAAAGGTTGATGAAACCTCACCAAATAATGGAAGAAACGGACAAAGCAATTGAGGACAAGGCCGAAAGAGCCAAAGTATTCGAGGGTTTACTTGGTTCAATCATGGGTTCGACTCAGGTCTTTGAAGTTACTCGTGTTTTCTATGCATATACATGCGCATGTGTGTACACGAAATTTACGAAAATAGACATGTACCTGCATGTAGATGTCTGTGTAGGCTAATTTGATTTCATCTGAGAATTTGCAGGAGGCGGCTGTCACTCCACCTTATGTTGCTTTGGCAGTAAGGCGGAACCCTGGTTTATGGGAGTTTTTTAAGGTGAACGCAGATGATTTAGAAGTGGAAGCTATTACAGCTAAGGACTACTTGAAGATCAAAGAAACGATCTATGATGAGAATTGGTGTGAATGTCAGCTACGTGAATGATACTTCTTGTGATTTATGAATTGTAGCATAGTAAATGCTTTTATATGCAGGGCAAACAATGAAAATGCATTGGAAGTAGATTTTGGAGCATTTGACTACTCTACTCGACAGTTAACCCTTTCTTCTTGCATTGGAAATGGGGTTGATTTCGTGGCTAAGTTCATGGCTTCAAAGACTGGTGGGGATCTTGAGCAAGCAAAGCCTTTGCTTGATTACTTACTAGCGCTTGAGCATCACGGGGAGGTATGTAAAATTCAGATTAAATAATTACAGGAAAAAAATTTAACAAGAGATCAGATGATCCTAAGCAGAATTTAGTTGACACTAACAGATAATTTGTTTTTTTTTTCTTTTTCTTTCCAATCACTGCAGAATCTTATGATCAATGAGACTCTCAACACCGTCGAAAAGCTTCAAACAACTTTGATCGTAGCTGATGTTTACATTTCTGCTCTCTCAAAGGACACACCATACCAGAACTTTGAGAAGAAGTAACCTTATCTTCAAATTTCTTTATCAAAAGGCATAAACTGTGGAGTCTTATTAGTTGTTACCTGTTAGTTATTATGTTTCATATATTGGACAAACCTATGTCAATGTCAGGCTTAAGGAGTGGGGATTTGAGAAAGGGTGGGGAGATAATGCAGAGAGAGTGAAAGAGACAATGGGGATCCTTTCAGAGATACTCCAAGCACCGGACCACAATAAAACGGAGTTGTTCTTTAAGAAGCTTCCAAATCTTTTCAAGATTGTAATATTCTCGGTCCATGGCTACTTTGGCCAGTCTGATGTCCTCGGCTTGCCTGATACTGGAGGCCAGGTTGTTTACATTCTAGACCAAGTGAAAGCTTTAGAGGAAGAATTGCTCCTCAGAATTAAGCAGCAAGGGTTGAGTGTGAAGCCTCAGATTCTTGTGGTGAGCTATGCATAAAAAATGTAAAAGGAAATGACTTATCAATCAATTAGTGTAAGCTTTAAGAGTTTTGTAGTATACTTCTCTTTCGTGATTTTCTTTTATGTCCACAGGTAACTCGACTCATACCAGATGCCCAAGGAACCAAGTGCAACCAGGAAATTGAGCCAGTCCTTAACACGACACACTCCCACATCCTTAGAGTTCCATTTAGGACCGATGGAGGGGTTCTCCGCCAATGGGTTTCCCGGTTTGATATCTATCCTTACTTGGAGAGGTTTTCCCAGGCAAGTAATTTCTCATTTTGAATGCTTGTGTTGCAGTTTTTTCTTTTTCTTTTCATTAACTATATATGCTGTCGTTTAATTGCTGTCCCATGCTTAGGATGCCACTGCCAAGGTCCTTGAACACTTTGAATGTAAACCAGACCTTATACTTGGGAACTATACAGATGGAAACTTGGTGGCGTCTCTCGTGGCTAACAAACTTGGCGTCACTCTGGTTTGAACCCTTCTTAAGTTGTTTATAACAATCCATAGAAATAACTTTTGCTCTTCATTTTCTTGAGTCGTTAAGGATCTTAAGTTAGATACCCTTCAAACTTAGGGAACAATTGCTCATGCTTTGGAAAAGACCAAGTATGAAGATTCTGATGTCAAATGGAAGGAGTTGGATCCAAAGTACCACTTCTCATGCCAATTCACAGCTGACATAATTGCCATGAATTCAGCTGATTTCGTCATTACCAGCACATACCAAGAAATTGCAGGAAGGTTAGTTTGTTCTATGGCCTTTCAGTTCTATCAAGAATAGGCATTGAGTTCTAACTAGTCTTCCTTTTCTCTTTCAGCAAGAAAAGGCCTGGACAGTATGAAAGCCACATGGCATTTACAATGCCAGGCCTTTGCAGAGTAGTTTCAGGGATCAATGTCTTTGATCCAAAGTTTAACATTGCTTCTCCTGGGGCTGAACAGGCGGTCTACTTTCCCTTCACAGAGAAAAAGAAACGATTCACTTCATTTCATCCTGCCATTGATGAACTACTCTATAGTAAGGAAGACAACAATGAGCACATGTAAGTCTATCTTCCATAATCTCGATGATGCTAAAAAAATTCTGATGAAATTTTTGGGTTCAATCTTTAACCATTTCTTGGAACAGAGGATTTTTGGCAGATAAGAGGAAACCAATCATATTCTCAATGGCAAGGCTTGATACAGTGAAGAATATTAGTGGGTTGACCGAGTGGTATGGGAAGAACAAAAGGCTGAGGAATTTGGTGAATCTTGTGGTTGTGGCGGGATTCTTTGATCCGTCGAAATCAAAAGATAGGGAAGAAATCGCAGAAATCAACAAGATGCATGCTTTGATAGAGAAATACAAACTGAAGGGTCAGATAAGATGGATAGCAGCTCAAACTGACAGGTACCGCAACGGGGAGTTGTACCGTTGCATAGCAGATACGAAGGGGGCTTTTGTGCAGCCTGCCATGTATGAAGCTTTTGGCCTGACGGTTATTGAAGCAATGAACTGTGGGTTAACCACATTTGCCACCAATCAAGGGGGGCCTGCAGAGATTATCGTTGACGGGGTCTCGGGTTTTCACATTGATCCTTACAATGGCGACGAATCTAGTGACAAGATTGCGGATTTCTTTGAGAAGTGTAAGGCTGATGCCAAATATTGGAGTAAGATATCTCAAGAAGGTCTAAAGCGCATAGACGAATGGTTAAATCTGAACCTAAATGAGATAATTTTTTTGAAGTATCGTCTGATTTTTTTGTAGCTTATTTAATTCTGGCTTTATCTGCAGCTACACATGGAAGATCTATGCAAACAAAGTATTGAACATGGGATCTTTGTATGGGTTTTGGAGGCGAATGAATAAAGAACAGAAGAAAGCAAAGCAAATATACCTTCAAATGTTTTACAATCTCCAATTCAGGAATCTGGTGTGTTACCTGGCCTGTTATCTTTCTCGTATATTTCTCGACTGACAAGTATGCTAAACTATTCACAAAATGTTGCAGGCAAAGAACATAGCCATCCCAACTGCTGAACCCAAACAAATATTACCAACTCCAATGATTAAACCCCAAGAACCAGAATTACCTAAATCCCCAGCGCCAACACCAGTGGCAACAACTCATATTCAGCCCACACCAAGGCATGTTTGCTAACTCTGAATACAAATTGGAAATATTTTGAACTAATTTTAGGCAGCTCAAAAGATGATTTTGTGCAGGGAAAACAGGTTAGAGCCGAGGCCGAGTACCTTGCCGAGACATGATCAAAGATCTTGCCCCGAATGTTCGTGGTGCTTCTTTTGTATCTCTCTCTTTATAATATTCTATGGTGCTCTGAAGTATTATGGGCTCATTAGATGACCAGGATCAGATGTTTGATTCCCAAACATACGTGATTCTTCTTCAAATGAAAGTGAATACGAACCTTGTATGTGCTACATGTTCTCAATTAAGCAATAAAACTCCCTTGGAGACACTTCTGACAACTATTCTATCGTTGCTTCATTCTACAAGAAATTTTCTGAAGTGAAATTAAAATAACAGATGAAAACGAATTCGGTGCCTGGAATTTTCATCTCCCGTGCAATCAAGAGAGCCCTTTAGTAGTTGTCCTCATAGCCCCTTCAGTGCCATACTTCTGTTTCATTAACAACTTGGGTTCCATTTCACATCCCTTGCTTAGATCACTTGGGTTCCATCCCACATCAGTAGCTTAGACCTGCTAACAAATATGAGTATGAGTAAAACAAGAATGGAAAAAGCTTTGAAAATAGAACTACAGCATCAAAACGGGGGTTAGAGTCACACGTAATGTTTTCGTTCATCATTTTTATTATAAAGGACTTGCGCGCAAAGTAGCAAATCCATGTCTTCCACTCGTGCATCGTCGTCTCGAACTTCAATCTGCAGAATTTTTAGTGTTTGCTTAGAAAGATTGATGAAGTATATAAACAGAACTAGAGCAAAGTTAGGGGATTCTGGAAAAGGTTGGAAAATTGGATGGTCTTACAAATTTGATTCCCAAATGATCGCAGCAATTGTTACAGTAAACATCTGCTACAACGCGACCTCCAACCCTTCGATTCTGTTCTGGGCCAAGTGTGTGCACATTGTTACTGCATATATGTGATCCATACAAATCTTTTTCAGAAAACAAAAAATGGAATTAGACTCTGTTTTCTACCTATAGGAGTAAGAACATCTAGCTTAGTCAAAGCTTCTAGTTATCGTCTATCCAAATCGAAACCATTCATCCAAGGATTCTTTCAGAGAGCGAGTTCTTACGCATGTGAGATGATGAATCCATGCAGCTCATTATCCTGAAAAACAACCATTTTAAATTCAATCGTGGGGATCCGAAATTAGTCTCTACTTCTTGGAAAGTATAGGAGGTCTGCTAGTATTAGAAATCTAAGCCCTTCAATAGGCAAAATCACCAAAGTTGTGGGAAAAAATAGAGAGAGAATGCACCTGCAATTGTTCCCTTCACCGGCAATGAAGAGGTTTTTTTTTAACTTCCAAACATTCATCAATGAACAATAAAAAAGACAATGAAATAAGGGAATTAATATTTACACTTCCTTTTTTGTTATCCAGATTCTCTTTTTTTATCTTTTAGCAAAAATAAATACCTACACTTTCAACGCTAAAAAACAAAAAAAGAGAAATGTGGATAACAAAAAAGAGAGTGTGAATATTAGTTCTCTGAAATAAACACCAAAAATACTTGGCAAGATTAAAAACTAGTACTAACCACCAAAAATGACTTCAAGAAAATTTTAAAGCGATGTGATTATGTATTTTCAGAGCTATAAAGCATACAAAAGATGCAATTCTGTGTGTATATCCCCTATGGTTATATATAAAGCGGTAATTGAAATCAAGAACTAAATAGGAACAGAGAACAATACTACCAGGAAATTCCACAACCAGAAAACAATTCAGCAGCGATATGCTGACTTGGTGCAATGTCACGGTTCCAAGAAAAAAAAAATGTTCGAATCAACGGTGGCAAATGAAAATTGCAGAGAGAGAGAGAGAGAGAGAGAGAGAGAGAGATTACAGTGAAATAATTCAAGTCTGTGAAGAGGGCAATGTGGGCTTGGCATGTGGTACACAGGTGGAAAATATTCTCTGGAGTTTATCGAATTCGATAAGAAATACCATCCCCGTCGTTGTTCCCTACTTAGTTGGGACAATAATACCTAATATGGGATTGTTCGGAAAACAGAGCACAAATGGGATGAACAACTCGGGGAGAAAGTGAATGATCAACTCTCACAATTCTGGATGGTGAAAATATGGGTGTTCAAGAATGAGAGAGAGAGAGAGAGAGAGAGAGAGAGAGAGAGAGAGAGAGAGAGATTCTTGATGGTTGAAGAGGAAGAGAATTCTGAACTGGAGTTAACATGCTGATCACAGAAAGAGAGAGAAGCTTCGTTGGAGTAAACTGCCATAACTGTCACAACAGATTTCACTTTTGTGAAGAATTCCCTAATATTTTGAAATTATCAAAAGTGCCCTTGCTATGTGTACACCACACCGGAAAGACCAATGCAAACCAGTATTTCTATTCTATTGGTGAATAAATATGCTTTGCAATTCTTTTGTTTAAGCCCATACGCCAATGAAATGATGCCATACAGTCGTGTTGTATAAATGGTTATTTAATGTACCGTTTTAGTAGACTTTCTCTTTTCTATTATACTTCCCGCTCTCTCGCTCTAAGGTTCTATTTGAGATGTGTAAAAAAGTTAGTTTGTTTTGATAATCTTTTCATCTCTAGTTCAACCTTTTGTTCTTTATACTCTCTTTTTTAACCTTTTGGTCATTCCTTTGAAGTTTTTCACTTATATTTACAAAATTAAGGATTAAAAAAAAACTACGGGCCAAATTTGAACAGAATTTTTAAATTACAGACAAAGATATACCAAAACAGCTTGAAATTTTGGTGATGTAGTTTTCTCTTTCCTTTTAGTACATGAAGCTTATGGTACATCAATCGAAACTTTGATTAATAAGTGTACGTTCCTTCAGCGGAAACCCTAGTAGCTTTTGTTAGGTTAGGGAGATAGTCTTTGGCAATAAAAGAGGTGAAGAAGACTGATCGAATTCAATGCTACTAATCATATGAACTAGACTCCTATCAGGCTTTCACGGTATGATTTCTTATGTGTTGTTGGACTATAAAAATTAAGGATCCTCTAAAGTGACGATCTTTTATTGTTTTTACACGGCGCAAAGTAAGACTCATCATGATTTTAGTGACGATTCGAGACCTTAATTTAGTAAGTCTCGACATGTTTTTCGTTTACGTAAAAAACTCAAGTTGACCACCCATTTTTTCTTCAACGAAACGTGATTCCCGACTTTATTTATACTCTTGAAAAAAAAAAAGGTGCCCAAATAATCTTCCCACGAAATCAAACAAAAATCTTGTGTGTGTATGTGTGACTGTTCTCAAGTGAACAATCAAATTTCCTTGCAGTCATTTATTTGGCAGCTATTCTCTAGTTCTTTCATGCAACAAGAGATTTCCTAAACATGAATTGATAAAAAATGCAGAACAGGCGATTAAGAATTTCAGTGAATGAAATTTTCGTTCTTTTGTGGGATCAAAAGTGCCCTTCAGTTGTCGTTTCCATCAACTTCATCTTCATCAACTTCACCTTCATTAACCTCGTCTTCCTCAACTTCATCTTCATCAACCTCGTCTTCCTCAACTTCATCTTCAGATTCAGGAGCAGGAACGATTTCATTTCCATCCCAAAACAAAAGCTTAGACCTGGAAAATTTTCGTGTAGTTCAGCGAAAAGTAGTAAAACAATGAAAATAACTGCTGCAGAAGAACTTTGGTGAGAGTTACATGAAAATATGAAATGGTTGGCCACAGAGTACTTACCCGCGCAGTATGATATCCTTCGCTTTCACTCTCATAAAGACAGTGTCATTTGGAACTTCAATCTGCAGGATTTAGTGTTTGCTTAGAAAGACTTATTTGTCAACCAAAACCATGGAATTGCAAAAGAAGTCGGAAATTAAGGTACGTGGATAGTCTTACGAAGTGGAACCCCAAAGAATTGCCGCAATTGTTACAGTAAATTTCTGCTGCCACGTAGTTTCCAGCCCTTCGATTCGATTCTGCCCCAAGCGAGTGCCAATTGATACTGCATATGTGTAATGCATCGAGAAAATGTTGAAATAAAACTTAGTTTCGACTTAAAATGTTTGACATCGTAGAAAAACGTTTTCGATGGGGTATGGAAATCGAAATGGGTCGAGGACTGGATACTCTAGGATATATAGGAATAGCGAAAACAACTTACAGAATTTTACAGGGGAAGATTGTTCTGCCCTTATGATGGAAAAGATTCCAATAAAAAATACTCCGTACTAAACTATTTTAATCGAACCTAAAAATAAATAGAAAATATCTTAGGTCGAAACAAATGGAGTCTAAATTTGTCTTTGATACTATGTTTTCTTCCAATAGCATAAAATAAGGATGTCAAGTTCCGCATTTTATAGAAACTAATCCAGAGGTTATCAATATCGGAGAAACGATAATAGGTTCGAAAAAAGGGTCGTCCAAAAAATTAAAACCATGCATATCCAAAGATTTTCTGGGGGAGATGAGTTCCTACGCAGTTCGAAAGAGGCCTCCATTCAGCTCAGTATCCTGCAAATTTTTAAAAAGAACCCAACGGGTGAGTATACGAAACTAGTCTCGACATTTTTGGAAGTAAGAATTATGCTTTGTTCAAAGAGCGCGCAAGTGAGAATAAGAAAGCTGTTTACTGAAATAAAATCATACAAAATTTTCATGCAAATTCGGCAAATCAAGAAAGTTGGGAAAACAAGATAATGTTCAAGAATAATCCTTGTAAGCATATGTCATACGGTAGGAGAGAGAGAGAGAGAGAGAGAGAGTATACATCTACATGGAGAGCCGTCCGCTCTCGTTCAAGAGCAATGTGGGTTTGGCATTTACGGCAGACGTAAAACTCATTATCTGGAGTTTGATCAAATTGGAGGAGAAAGACCCTCCCCATCGTTGTCGCTTCGATCAGTAGAAGAGCTCCGAAGCTACCGAGGATTTCTCTCTTCTTTCTTCTTTGGAAATCAAGCAGTGTCAAGAAAATTGTCGGGGGTTTGTACTCAGAACGATATCAAACGTGTTGCAGTCGGGAAACAGAGGATAGAGGGGATGAACAGAGGGCGAAAGTGAATGATAACATCCAATTTCTTGAGGGTGGAAATATGGGTGTCCAAGAAGGCAAGAAGGTTTGGGCAAAGGAAGGGGGAGAGAGAGATTCTTGATCGTGGAAGAGGAAGAGAAAGAATCAAGCCCTGAAGTGGGTTTCATATATATGCTCAAACTATTACACTCAGTGACGGAGAGAGACGCTCAGATGAAGTTAGTTAACTTCCGTAACGGTCATAACTGCTTATCCGGGAAACTATTACTAGTACTTAGGCCTACCTGTTTCATTATAGGCTTCTCCTTGGTGCCTTAAACGAACACAGTGGTTCTATTTATTTATCGCAACTAGAGGTGGCAAACGGGTCGTGCCGTCGTGGATTGAATATGGACATGTGAATACAAGTCAATAGTAGGCAGGTTAAATATGGGTCAAGTCATACCCAAACTCGACCCGACTTGTTTTCCTTCCTTTTCTCCCTTCATCAATATAACTCAGAAAATTAATAGCTAAGCACCAAGGCAGCAGCACTGTCAAACCCATGACATAATCAACTATTTGATTCTCAAGATATTCGTAGTTCTACAAAGCACGAGCAAAGTGTACTCCACGGGCGAAGGGCAAGAGATAATTCACTCTAACCAAGGAACAAGATTACAACGGAACCGGCTACAGCTGCCACTCCACAAACTGTATTCACAACTCATTAGGGACTTAAAAACCATAACACACTTGCATAAACTCTTCAATGACTTACATATAAAAATACGGAAAGAATCTATATATAATAAACACAATCATAGCCTTGCCAAAGAAATTTAAACCCACTAGGAAACATTCAAAAAGGAAAATTAATCAGGGCACATTCCTAACAGATTATTCATTCGCAAATTAAGTTTAATAGGTCAAACACATTTTTTCTTTAGCTATTTCTTTTAAAATGGAAGGCATGCGTGATTTTGACGACCTATTAATCTGATGAGTAGAAAATTCATCGAAGTGAGTCAAGAGTACGTAGGCTCATAATACCCAAACTAGATGGCTCATTCACCTTTGAAGCTCAAGCACGCTATAAAATATAGGGAGAATGTAACCCAACAATTATTAGCAGCCTAGGTTAAAGATGACAACTTCTTCTTGTTATTACTTGTGTTAATGTGCTGCCTAAGTGGAGCAACAAATGACTTAAAAAAGTAGCAGCAACAAGTGATGACCCTGTGATTGTAAAATCTGTGAAAGAAGCTGTGGTGAAACCCTCTGACCTCAGCCCCAGTAGCACATCTCTGACCTCAGCCCCAATAGCACATCTTAGACCGGAGAGAATCCTATTCCATTTCAATGAACAATTTTTACAGCCGTATTCATAAACCTCTGGTCTTATTTGAGGGTAATGTGGGTTTGTCATTTACAACACATGTAGAACTCTAATTATAAGGAGTTTGATCAAAAAATTGTATAAGACCCTCCCCATTGCTGTCGTGTCGATCGGTAGCAGAGCTTTGAAACAGCCAAGAATTTCGCTCCCAAATTGCTCCCTTTGTTGGGGCTATGTAATTGGAACAATATCAAATGGGGTCGGTGGGACATTCGGGAAACAGAGGACAAAGGGGATGAACAAAGGGCAAAAGTGAGTGATAAACTCAAATTTCTTGATGGTGGGAGAGGAAGAGAGAATCAGCCACGAACAGGGTTTAATATGCTAACACTGTATAACACATTAACACTGATTCACATACAGAGAGAAGGTTCGTTGAAGTTAACTGCCCCGACCTCATTGCAAACCTTCGCTTGGAGGCATTTGCTAACATTTCCGGTTACGAATATGCTTTGCTAATACAAAACCGTACTTTACAAGAAAATGCAACACACAAGATAAATATACCAAAACATATCAAGATAAATATACCAAAATAAACTCAAAACTCAAATTGGCACACAAGATAAACAGTTAATTGAGTTTTCTCTAACCGTTTGTTAAGAGAGTGGGATAATTGCTTTGAAATTATGTATAAATCACACGAGATATTGGCACCCCTGAGATTAATCTATTTCCATGAAGAGAGGACAGCAGAATAAAATCAAACCAATATCAAATCTATATCAGACATTCCATGATCCATCACGAAACTAACAGTCGTTTAATTCCACAACCAACCAAACGGAAAACAAAAGCATTATACACTACCACTTCCCTAACAACCAAACACCTAACGCTAACCCTAACCCCAGATACGCAACACAAAATAAATTAAAACAACCTTCGAACACCAAATCCGCCAATCGAACGGATTCAAGAACTAGTGAACTTGGTCACGGCCTTGGTGCCCTCAGACACGGCGTGCTTGGCCAATTCACCAGGCAACACAAGCCTCACCGCCGTCTGTATCTCCCGGGAAGTGATCGTGGGCTTCTTGTTGTATCTGGCCAACCTGGACGCCTCCTGAGCCAACTTCTCAAATATATCGTTGATGAAGCTGTTCATGATCCCCATGGCCTTGCTCGAGATCCCGATGTCGGGGTGGACTTGCTTCAGCACCTTGAAGATGTAGATCTTGTACGTCTCCACGCTCTTCTTCGTCCTCTTCTTCTTCTTCTCCCCGGCCGCAGCTGAGGCGTCTTTCGGCAGCTTCTTCCCCGCCTTGGGCTTCTTCTCCGCGGGGGCCTTCTCGGCTGCGGTGGTCTTCTTCTCCTCCGCCGGCTTCTTCTCCGCGGGCTTCTTCTCGGCCTTGGGCGCCATCGAATCTAGAGAGAGATTAGGTTTTCGAAAAGAGAATTGAGAGATCTGAATTTGCTTTGATTTGGAACGGTGAGGGGATAAGGGTTGAAGGGTTGTGGTGGTGCTTTTATATTGAAGGTTGACGGGTTTTCATTGGGCAGCGAGGTTTCACGCGGATCGCTGACTTGTATTCGGTAAGCGCCGTTGGATTAAGATGTGAGATAAAAGGAATGGGATAACGGTTGAGATGCGATTTGGGATTTGGTGTTCGGCTTAAAACGGAGGGAACATTTGGGAGTTTCGCAATTTGGATTGCCGCCTTTTATTTATTTATGCTTTGTTTCGAATTTAGGGAGAGTGATGGCAAGGAGGGAAAGAAAATGAGAGGAAAATTGAAAAAAATGGGAGAGAAATTTTTATTCCGTCGGTCTCTTTTTCTACTCCCTCCATTCCCGAAAAAATGATAATTTTTAAAATTTGTGTCATTTTTCATCGTTTATACTTTCAATCTATAATATTTTTCATAAGTTTGAAAATTTTGTATAATAGAACTAATCGAGAACTATCAAACAAGATTCATATTGCATGTTTTTTGATATTCATATTAAAAGATATAAGGAATTAAAATTGACACGGATATAAAAAATTGACATCTAATTTGGGACAGAGAGAGTATCTTTTTTGGATATTCGCGTCAGTTTTCAATCGTTTATATCTTCCAATATGAATATAAAAAATATATAATATGGATCTTATTTGATAGTTTTTGATTTGGTCACTAATCCAATGTTTTTAAAATTATAAAAAAACATTATAAATTAAGAGATATAATTGTTTAAAGAATGGTACGAATAACGAAAATGAACAACCAAAATGGGATGAAGGGAGTATTATTCACAAAACTTTAATTCTTTATTTTCTCTCCAATCCAAACAATTATTGAAGGGAAAAAATTTAAAATGATTTGTTCTCTTCCATTTTCAAAAAGTATTTTTCAAAAAATCCCCCATAGATTTTCGGAATATTTAAATATCCATTATCTTTATCCATGT
The DNA here is from genome assembly GCA_019656275.1 of Rhododendron kiyosumense. Taxonomy (NCBI): domain Eukaryota; kingdom Viridiplantae; phylum Streptophyta; class Magnoliopsida; order Ericales; family Ericaceae; genus Rhododendron; species Rhododendron kiyosumense. The sequence goes on from BPLS01000658.1 coordinate 122,283, forward strand.
CATGTAAGAATTCATCTCACTCTTTTTTCATGCTTATGTTTTCATCCTCATAGTGTGTGAATTACATTTCTTACCCTTTTTCCTATGATTTACATATATATGTTATATTGCTTTAATGCTTTCCTAATTTAGTGGGATTTGATTGAATTGTTTTCCCAATTTAGTGGGATTGAATTGAATTATTTTCCTAATTCAGTGAGATTTGGTAAATTTAAAAATGATTGATACGTTTTTTTTTATCATAGAATGTATTTGATAAATCAATTTTATTAGGAATATAATATAATAAGTTGACCACATCTTTGTATGTTTTCTTTATTCTTTGAGTTGGCCAACCAAACAACAAAAAGTCATATTTTCTATTGATCTTATTTTACGGAAAATGGCTAAATTACCATAAAAAAAATATAACATAACATACTCAAACCATTAGATGATTAAATGGTTAAATTACCATGATATTACATGGTTAAATTACCATGACGATTACAACGTGAACACGAAAATATTCCATGATTCGAACAAGTATTTCATGGTAAACAGTTCAAATATGGTTAAATTATCATCAAAACAAGTTATTGTGATCATCATTATGACGATTCATATACCGACAGGAACCCAACTTTCAAAAAAATCCATCTCGTTACTAAGAAAAATAATGTCTATTTAATTTCTAAGAAAAGAAACTCAACATTGACAATACTAATCGGAAACCCACAAGGATGTGGAAATCGTGCAAATCGTGGACTCTGTTTTTGTTGTCGTGTTCTTCGTCTTCGTTGTCTCCACCGGAAACCTTCATCGCATGCAAACAGACCAACGAAACTAGTGCCGCGGCGACCACGTTCGCCCATACATATGTCAAGGTTAGGGCCAGAACGACGACGTTCGCCCATACATATGTCAAGGTTAGGGCCAGTGGCAAAGCTGAGCACGATGATAGGAGGACGATGAGGGGCTCGTCGCGGGAGATCGAGGTAGAGGAATGAATTTTTATTCAACCTTCTCTGATGTGAAAACAAGGGATTTGGGATTTGGGAGAGGTAGGGGAATGGATTTTTATCTGACGGAGAGAGAAGATTAGGGCGAGGAGTGTAATACAAGGGATTTGTTCCCATTAGTAAATCCAAAAATCACGTTTAGGACCTCCAAATTTTGTTTTTCATCCCAAAATTCTATGCTATATATATGAACGGGAAAGCAGTTGCCTATTTATATGGGGGACCGGATGTATTAAGTTTTCATCCCCAAAAAATCGCCTATATATAAAAGGTCATTATTGGAATTTTAAAAGAATGGGGATGAAAACATAACTATTCAAAGTGGCCGGGATGAAAACATAACTTAATCATGAGCTGAGGATGAATATTTAAGTCTCCCTAGATTTTCTCTACTTCCAACCTTTTTTTTTATCTCTCTCCACTTATTATCCCTACTATTTTTTTAAAAACTTTTCAAATACCAAACCAAACACAGCATTAACTTTTTTTCTTTTCTTTCACTTTCCCACGGTGCGCTTGAACCATGTGTTTTGTTCAAAAGGATTGCCCACTTAAAACTATCACTCTTTTTCACTTTACCCCCTTCCACTAAATAATCTTACACCTGTCTCCTTGATCTTCCATTTCGTATTGCTTAGCCCTTTTGTCACTTTTCTGTTCATACGTATTTGAGTGTTAAAATTTGACATGATATGCATGTGTGAGTAATTCATGACTAAAATATCTCTTTCTCAATGAGACATTGCTATTTATTACTAAGTTATATGGCTTGTTGTGAATGTATATATAAATATTCTACATTTGTTTTTTAAGTACATCATCTAATTCAAGGAACATGCTTCTCTCTATTCTTTAATTGCTCTATGGAGAACACTACAATAATAATTTTGATCACACGTCATTTGTAATTATTTTTAATATGAGTCGTAAAACAATGTTATACTAGTAACTCAGTTAAGACGAATATTTCCAACATAACTTGTTTATATGTACATGTAATATCTGAATCTAAAGTTCAAATTATGATGGAAGAGTAAAAAAAAGGAGCAAAGTGATACTAAATGATAAGTTGAGGGGGCAAAGTATAGGATATTTTAGATGAAGGGGGTAAAATGAAAATTGATAGTTTAAGCAAATAATCTGTAATTAACCCAATACTAAAAGAAAAGATGCTCAAGATTTTTGGATTTTTGGATGTTTTATCTATTTTGATCTGTTTGACAGCAGCTAGACACCCGTATATAGCAATCTGGGCGCTTTAACTAGTGTTTGTTTCATTCTTTGAATATGAACTAATGTATGTGTCCGTTCGATGCACGGGATAAAAAAATTACATTGACGGTTTTTGGTCTCCTTGCATTGAACGGGCACAACGCTAATTGATATAAAAGATAATTTTATATTTTTTCCAGTCCCGTGTTTGATGCACGTTAACATTGGCTTCATTCTATGTACTGAAATACATATGTGTGTGAAAAATAATTTTGAAATTCCACGGGATGGTGGTCTAGGTGCATAGAATAATTGTTTCTCCATATTTAACCATCAAGTCTCTCTCCCTCCCTCTCCCACGGTTCCCCCCTCCCCCCCCCCACTTTCCCATATTTCTCTCTCTCTCTCTCTCTCTCTCTCTCTCTCTCTCTATATATATATAAAATAAAAAACCTAGAAAATTAGGATTTAAAGTTTGGAGGCTTTAGAGCAAGTTTATCAATAATTAGGTAAAAAAACTTGTGAACAGTGCACATTTTTCATTTTACCTACTCATATTCCTTTCAACACTACACCAGCATTATCTATTTAACCTATCCTCTATTAAAATATAGTACTTTTTTTCTTTCCCAAATAGTACAATAAAGTACAATTTAAAAAAAAAAAACACAGAAAGAGAGAGGGATGGAGAGAGGAGAGAGAAAATAATGTTGTATATCCCATACCTGATGAACAGTTGTAAGCCAAAAGTGCCGAAGCACTGTTCACAAATTTATTTTTGCTCCTTATTTACCTCCTCTGGTGTAAGGCTATTTTCCCCCCTTTGATGAGTTAAAATGGCTACAAATCCATTTTAACTCATCTGGTAATGTTGCTCTTAGAGACTCGCACACATTTCTATAGCCAAAAGTGCCGAAGCACTGTTCACAAATTTATTTTTGCTCCTTATTTACCTCCTCTGGTGTAAGGCTATTTTCCCCCCTTTGATGAGTTAAAATGGCTACAAATCCATTTTAACTCATCTGGTAATGTTGCTCTTAGAGACTCGCACACATTTCTATA
>BPLS01000658.1:135416-148211 GCA_019656275.1 Rhododendron kiyosumense
TCCATATGTACATTGCTAGTGCCAGCCTTAAAGGGTTAATCGGTCGAAAATCTGCAGTAGTTTTGCAAAACTGCTCTCGCCAGTATGTCTTGCTTTCTTTACTGATTCTTGAAGATCTTGCTTCACACTTTTGGCAGACATTCGAAACTGGATTCGGAACATTGAACAGCATGCGTCGGACAATGTCAACAAGATACTAGTAGGAAACAAGGCTGACATGGACGAGAGCAAAAGGGTAAATTATTCTGTTCGAAGTTCTCTACAGCTTCTCAAACCAGTCCTTTCTGTTCCTCTTAATTTGTTTCAGATTTCAATTTCCAAGTTCTGCTCATTACTTTGAGTAATTTCCATTGCACTGTTGGTTAAAATCTCTGCAGGCTGTGCCAACATCTAAGGGCCAGGCACTTGCTGATGAATATGGCATTAAATTCTTTGAAACTGTACGTATGAATTCGGGATATTTCTTTTGAAGATGAAACGACAATAATTTATGTCTCTTATGTAATGGAGCTTTCGTTTATTGCAGAGTGCAAAGACTAATCTCAACGTTGAACAAGTGTTCTTCTCAATAGCAAGGGATATAAAACAAAGGCTTGCTGACACCGACTCCAGGGCAGAGGTACTTAGATTACATGTCTCCTATTGTGAATAAGGAAACGGTACTTTTGAGTTTGGGATTGATTACTCTGTTTCAAATGCTGAAAACTATAATTGTGTTCTCCAGCCTCAGACGATCAGAATCAATCAACCAGACACGGGAGCTGGGGCTGGTCAAGTTGCGCAAAAATCGGCTTGCTGTGGTTCTTAAAGGAGCGAGATAGGAATCACGGCACGATTTGGAGGCTACTCTTTGGAGAAGAGACAGGACACCAATTGTGATGACCACCATGATGGGTGGTTGTAATTTTTCTAAATGTCAATTCTTTCTAAACTTGGTTGCTGTGTGTGAAAGATACGACCGTATTACTGCAGAAAATTTTCCTTTTCTTTTGTTTATGTTAAGGTTGCAGATACTTTCTTTTATTTTTCCCAACTACCTTACTCTTTTGCTTGGAATGTGACCATACATGTTTACATTATTTGTTGCTGGTCACTCTGTAGAAAGCAAGTAGAAGCTGTGTTACTTAGTGAAACAGATCTGCCTCATATCTCCTCTTTCCAAGATTATGGTGAAGAAATCATTTTGATTTAACTTCGCTTAAAACGTGATCATATGTCAAAGATATGAAATGCAATGCAATCTGCATCTTGTCCTCTCTCTGTTTGGTGAGGTTGTTTTACTGAAGCAACAAAGAACACAAATTTTATGGAGGCATACGTGGCTGATACAAGAAGCACCGAGAATCAACCATAATTCACACAAAGTCTACTAATGCCAATTGATGAAGCAAAAACACTACAGGGGATGGACCAGTTGCCATAAATTGACAAACTAACGTTTAGTACCCTTGTGCTGGAGCAGTGAAGTGCCAATTTGGAATTCCACGGGAAGGATTCATGCAAATTTTGACCTCCAATGCAAACTCCAGAATGACTGGGACAAGCCAGTATCCAGCTTTCTTGAGCTAGAAGAAATAAAAGCTAAATTTCCAGTTAACCTAGTCTCGCATTGACAACTTGAAGGATGCTCGAGGTGGTACCTTGATCGGCCTTCCTTGCCACAAAGTTACCTAAACCAACAGATTTCCCGTAACCAAACAGCATTTCATACATAGCACAATATTCAGAGTATCGTTCAACAAAACCACTATAGATTACAGAGATGAACATATCTCACATGTCGACAACCTTAAAAAACTACTATAGATTACACACTTCCTTTCCATAAATTCGTTGAAGCTCACGAGTTGCTGCTTGAAATGATTCTGAGGCAGAAAGAAATTGGAAGATAATGAGTAGGGTAAAAGTAAAAGCACCAGCACACACTGGTGACAAAGCACTTGAGCTCCATCAACAGATAAGATGAACGAAACCAAAAGATAGAGAAGATCACTCTTACCTTTCCAAATGCGGAAGGACTTTTGATTGATGGGCGAACCAGTTACAGTTTGAACTGCATCAAACAACTGACTCTCCGGCGTGCTCTTCAAGTCTTGCACTATTTGATAAATAGTCTTCCCACTTTCGAAGTATATGTGGTTGTTTGGGTGCTTTGTTTTGCAACCAGCATGGCGCTCAAACTCATAAGCGTTTAGCACCTACAACCCATTTAGTCAAAAAATTACACCCCAAAAGTTTAACCCAAAATAAACACCACATTCAGTTAGTTTACCTTTGAGTAATTGCATGAGTGACATCCACAAAGATAGCCGGAACCTTTTATAACTCCACGGTGCTCCTTATCACATGAAAAGAGATAAGTCACTAAAAAGCAAATTTACGAAACATAAACATAAAAGAAAAGAAAATTACCTCACGTGACAGGGAAACATACTTCACAGGCACGCCATCAAGTATACCAGTTGAAATCAAGCTTCTGACATTTGAAGGAAAACTATTTGGAGCCTGTTTCTTAGTTGCTTTTGACTCTGACTTATTCTTGGACGAAGACTCTGGTCTGGATTTAGCAACCTGAGAGACATTTGTAAGTGCGGTAGCATTGGATGCATCCAACTCCTTTTTTTCAGGTGTTTCTGATGTTTGAACTGAAGATTGATCATACATAAACTGATAGCTGTTCAAGGGTCGAACCAATGGTTCGAAAAGAGGTTCATCATTAAAGCCACCAAAAGATATTGTATTGGTCTCTCCCTTACTATAAGGTTGAGCAATTGATATGCTATTGTCATTGCCCTTTTCAGAGGCAGAGGGTATGGATCTGATGTCCGCAGCACCCTTATTGTAGGTATGGCCCATTAACATACCACTTTCTTCGTCATTACTATACCCTTGCCCCATCGATATGAAATTGGTTTCATTGCCATCAGTATAGGCCTGTCCAATGGAGGGATTATTATAGTTTTCCTTTGGTCCATGCAAACCATTGCCCGAGTCCTTAACCTGATTGACTTTGACTTTTCTAATACCACCATAGCTAACATATATTTCTGGATCCTCGATATTATGAGTTATAGACAAACCCATGGATGAATCTTTTCCAAATTGCTCATCAACACTTTTTCTCCCCATATTCGAGCCATCCATTCCAACAGCAATATTTTGTTCAGTAAAATTGAAAGGCCTGTTCGTCTCAGCTCCAAATAACCGGTCCATGAATTGGCTTGGGACTGATTGAAAACTGGCAGCATTCTCCCAAGGAGAAGGATTGGCATTTAAAATTCCTGCAGTCAATTTGCTATTTGGAGTTTGTACAGCTTGCTTCTTGCTGGGGAATAGATCTGGTTCCGTAGCATCATCAAACCACTGGTGAGAACGCTTTGATTCAATTCTTGCTGTGTTATCGTATGCTGCATCAGCGTCAGATAAGTGTCCACCACCTTTTGCCATCCAAAATCCCTTGTTCTGGAAAGACTGCCAGAAGATAATCAATAGAATAACAAAAAATCGGATGATTTCGGAACATGGCTATACACTACCCAAAAGATATTGGAGCCTGTAAAGTTGATACAACCGAGTAGCTATGACCAACTTTGCCATAAAGGTTCACAAATATAATAAAAACAGTTCATGGTATGTGTTCAACCACAAAATGAAGATGCATAAGAGCAATATAGATAGCTGGGTGACCACCCTATTAATGTTGCAAATAGTAGTTACTCAAAATTTGTGAGTATGCGAACTTAGATCTTGAGTAGAAATTGGTAAACATTTAAAGACTTCCTATAACAGTGATTAGACTGCATCAAATCATAGAATTGGACACGACGACTTCATCAACTCCATCGTAGCACCACTATGGATACATTATCCAAATATCTTGTAATTCAATGGTTTTCTTCAGAATCGTTCAGAATTTTTTTGCAAAGGAATGATGCAATGTACTCAGAGTTAAAAAAAGTTGGAGGGTCAAGTGTAAAAACTAACAAATCAAACCAACTCTGCAACATGGCAACCTTTCTGTGAAATAATTTCAACAAGCAGGTCAGCACCCAAGTCATTCATCCCTGCAGGCCAGCACACCATTGTGGTAGGGATGGATACTTGACCCACTTGTCCAAAAGCGCACCCACATGACATGGGAACAGTACGGCTGGGAGTCGTCTATGGCATACAAGGCAGGTGTAACCTGATGTAAGTTAGAGGAACTGGTTTTCCCATCCCACCCCAATCATGAATGTCATGTGGAGGAGCACTACCTTTTGAGACTGAAGCACACCATGTAGGAGACTCAGAGGTTAACAAAGGACATAGAAACAACAGAAAAGGTCTGCTGAAATTATTTTCGCAGAACAAGTTGAATTATATAGGATCATAAAACTGTATCGGTTTTTGAAATTTAACACAAAAATGAAAAAAGATAGACCTTTTGAATATAGGCGGTCGAATAAAATGCCTACAGCTCTCCGCAAAGAAGAAACCCCACAAGCCCAAATCTTTTCCCACTTTTACATGAGATTGAGAGCATGGTTGTTCTTGAAGGATAATATAATCTTTAGTCACACTAGAATCAGCACACATGCCCTACTCGTTCTGATTCCTATACTGAAGAGTGTTCAAGTATTTAGATGCCTTTCATTATGATCATGGTGTGGGTGTGCTGTAATTTTCCACTAGAAAGACAACACAAGCTCAATAAGTCAATATTGCTATAATTTCAGTGGTATTTTGAGAGCAACAACTTTGTGCATATATTGCCAAAAGTTAGGTTTGTCTCTAATCCTTCCCTGCCCACACCCTCAATGGTTGGGGACTAGATGAGTTCTGTTATGGTTGTTGTTGAAAGACAACACAAGCTCAATAAGTGTTGAGTTGAATCTATGTGCAGTGAGGGATTTTGACCATCTGATTTGCGTCTTCCAGCAAAAAAGTATGTGGAAGCGTGCAACACGACATATGTGCATGTAGGAGTACTTAAGAAGGAAATAATCTTATTCCTCCAAAAGCTTTATAGCTAGAAGCACCCACACTACTTAAGCATGTATTGCATCATTCCATGGCGCTCATAAAAGAAACTGCAAGTTACAGATCTCCCACAGTAACACTTCCACTCACGAAATTATCACATTGGCCCAAAATCCCCAGAACCATTCAATCTCACTACTAATCAACTAGATTAAAAACTTTAGAGCGTGCAGATAGAGTCGCTTCAAATTCATCAAAGCTAAGACTACTGTCCATCAAATTGCATTCAAGCTCTCACCAGTAACCTATATTTATTTGTAGTTTGTACACGTGCGCGCGCACAATAATGCACACATGCATTATATTTGCCCGTACGGTATGCGTGTACTGTAACATCATGTATACATGCGGGCATTCAAATACAAAGCCCAATACTTCACATCAACCCATGTGGAATTCGGATGCGTAAAGGGAACAGAAAACAGAAAAAATGCAATTACTTTTCAAATTAATTTTAGTTGGTACCTTACTAATTAACCTATAACTTCTTTAACCGAGCACCTCTTAATTTTCATCTCTATTTTTTCCCAACCTAACAGAACAAAGCAAGGAGTTCAATTATTTTCCTATCAATTTTTTAGCCCTCTTCTCCTTCCCTTTTCATTCAGGACCCTTTTGTTCACATGAAAGAATAAACCACATACCATTTTGCAGTTTCCAGTCCAATGACTACGGATTCAAACCCTCATTGCCTGCAAAACAAAACCCACGCTTCAAACGCGGCGAGTTACTAAAAAATCATCACTTTAAGCAAATTTCACCCACATTCACCACAAAAAAGCAATTAAAGTTGATTGTAAGAGCACTAAAGATGAAAATAAAACCCTAACAATTAAATACCCAAACCCTAAAATTGAAGGTTGAGAGATGAGCAGTACCTCCGACGAACGATTATTACGGAGACGTGTTGGTACACCGACGGCGAACGGCCGGCGATTGAGGAGAGAGAAAGTTAAAAGAGGGGAGATGGAGATTGGTATGGTGTCTGAGGAGCACTCGATTTTTGCTCGCGAAAGGGGATAATGAAAGGTAAATGCACCTGCATGGTCACATGTCACGGTTGCGTCTGTTTGGGCCGTACACGTGTCCCGCATCGAAATCGATCGGGTACGTCAGCATTGCCGAGCCGGCTTTATTTTGGGTCCATCGGCGCTATCAGTGTTTCTGAACCGGCTGAGGGGGTGAAGACGGTATCAAATGGGTGGTGATTAGATGGAACCAAATTCTCAACAAGAAATCTACTATTGGAGTATTATTTCTTCCGCGTACCTCAATTCGTTCATAGTGACGAACTCCAGCGTTTACTAACAAGAGGCCGATTAAAGTTGAGATAAAATCTCGTATCTAATATATTCCACAAAAATCTATATGATAAAGGATAACGGTTTTTAAATTTTATGTGCTACATAAATCCAACAGCACTTATCTTTCCAACCCAATCTAACGGCCTGAAAGATGGAAATTCCTCATTAGATCAAAAACCCTCCTAAAAACAGAAACTACCATGAAAAAAGGAAAAAAAAAAACCTAATTGAATCCACAAACCCTCCAATTGGGTTATGTCATTTGTGATCAATAGTGTTCCCAATAATGTTTTGAGGTAAACACGAGATTGCTAAATGTATGATTATGAATTCTTATGGGGTTTTGACTTTACTTTTTTTTTTTTTTTAATCCTTTGTTTCTAGGCATTTGGAACTCTAGAAATTTTATAATTAATGCATTCAAGGTTTTGAACTCTAAAAATTTTAGATTCAATACTCTTTAGACACACATGTATCATTTGAGTGAAGGCTTCGCTATCTTAAAACTTTTCAATTGAGTTATGCCAGTTGTGATAAATAGTATGTAGAGTGATCAATACCTTGTGATCAATTGGTTTTTTTTTCGACCTTGCATAGTTGCTACTTTTGCCTAATCTAGCAGAGGGAAAAAATGTAAGAATTGTTTTGTTATTTGTTTGTAAGAATTGGAATGCTATTTATTTACCTTATTTTTAGGTTGTTATGAAGTAAGCAAAAGTGAGAGAAATGCTAGCCGAAAGAGAATTTTATCTGAGTGATTAAGGAAAATTATAAAAGAAATTTAGTTGAACAGCTTTAGTATTCCGTATGTTATCTGTTTCGTTCATGATTAATTTAGTTACGCATTTGCTGAACTATATATCTGATTTCATTGGTTTTAAGCTCATTTACTGTAGTTGTGAAGAGGAATATGGAAAAGGATTTGGTTATGGTCAATAGTAACAATTTCATTGGTTAAATTGGTCTTGATATATTCTATCGTGCCTTTAAATACAAATGATTGAAGCTTGCTAAAAAAGTGAGTTTCGGGCCATGATGATTTCTTGAATACCGATATTCGAGCCACAAACCCTAGTTAGTATATATAATACCTAAAAATTTTCAATCCGAGACTTAGGAAAGTCAAATACTTAATTCTATGCCTTATTTACACGCGGACCTCTTGCGTTCTGATAAACGAACATGTTATGTAACAAGTAGAATATCTAATCTTGTAATAAAAGAACGTTAAAAGGGTTCGAAATTTTTGGTCCAATTTTTTCAATTAAGTCTCCGGATTGGAGGGACTCTAGGCTATCTTCTGAGGGTGTTTTCGTAAAACCGTCCCTCACCTCTCTCAGCAGCTCCACCACTCTCGGTCTCCGCCTCCACCATCACTTCCGGCCCCAGACCACCCAAAACACCCACCTCTCCTCTCCTCCTCCACTGCACCACCACCTTCCTCTCCCTACACCACCGAATTCCACCACTCATCACCTCTTCCTCTCGGCCTCACCACCATGTCCTCTGTCCTTCGGCTCCCCACCGAACCTCCACCACCCCTTTCGGCCACGACCCCACCCGATGCCACCACCACCGCACCCACCTCGAAACCCACCACCGCAACTCCCTCACTCCATCAGTGGGTTTCACACCCACGCTGCTGCTGCGGGCCCCGTCGGAGTCTGCCGGATGCCGTCTCTAGATTTCGGAACCACCAAAGCGATCTACGGACACCGTGTAACACTTACTCGAGCTTAGAATCGCGTTTGAGATAGTTTTCCGGAAACCCGAAACCTTAATCTCCATTTTAATGGAAATATGACCAAAACTTAATTTTTGATGTAGATGGTGACCTGAATTTAATTTATTAATTATTAATTACTGTTTAGTCCTGTTTTCATTAACTTTTAGTCCTATTTGTATTTAAAAGTTATTGGCAGGCCCTGCATTAAATTGGATGGTTTAATTATTGCGTAGATGAGAAGTTATGGTGGATTGTGGTATTGAAATTCATGTGTAGGTGAAGAATTGTGAGATTAATAAATTTATCGGAATAATCGTAGTTTATGTAGTAATTATTCAATAATTAAATACGTAAGGATTTAGATTTAAAATGTAAATGAGGAGATATTTTGTTTTAGAAAAAAAATAGTTACTACTTATAAGCTAATCTCAAAATATATCATTGGCCACGGTAATCTCATATCACCTCATTATAAAGATCTAATATTAAACATTTATTTTATTTTGTTTTATAAAAAATAAAGTTAAGTAAATACTAGAGATATTTTGTATTAGAAAAAAAAATAGTTACTACTTATAAGCTAATCTCAAAATATATTATTGGCCATACTAATCTCGTATCACCTCATTATAAAGATCTAATATTAAACATTTATTTTATTTTGTTTTATAAAAAATAAAGTTAAGTAAATACTAAATTTAGTAATATGCACTTTCAAATAAAAATTAGTTTGTAAAATCTATGAATAATAATATGGTAGTTAAAGATAATTATTTAAATAGATAAATAGTGGAAATGTTTTATAAATTCTAAATGTGAGAAATAGACTTAATTTTAATTGTAGTAATTAATTATTTGGCTGAATATTATTTTGTGATAATAAAGAAAATAGAATAAATGATTTCGAGAATACTATATAAGTTGATATCATCAGCTTCATAAAAGAAAAAGGAAAAACATTATCTTTTAAGATAATAATTTTATCCAAACCGCCGTATACTTATTTTAACTTATTCGTTAATTAATATTTAATAAATTAGAATATTATTATTCCATATATTGTATTTTTGAGTTTTGTATGCTGTTGATTGTTACATGAATTATTGTAATTTGAATTGCTACGTGAACGTAGAAATTAGACAATAGGTATCCTGGGGGTATTTGTGGCCGAATTGAAACTGAATAGACGTTAATAAGGCAATTGTCACAAAAGTGATCAGTGATTGAAAATTGTGCGTTGTATGCGATATTTTGGGATAATCTCCTTTTTAACAGATTCCACGGGCATGAAGTCTTCGTGCTTGCATGACGGCGAAAAACGTAGTGTTAAGAAAAATGTATTCGAGAGATACAAGCCAAAATCAATTACATTTTCAAGTAGGGACGGAACCCGAATTTTGCAAACGCCGGGGCTGAATTATGAACAACAAGATTTTGAAATTTCAAAGTTTGAAAATCTAATAGTGTGTTTGGTTGAGGTTTTGAGAGTAGTCAGTGGAGAGAGATAAAAAGAGGAATGAGATTAATAATTGAAGGAAAAACTTCTGGGAGATCGTGGCGTAGAGAGAGAAATTGGGCTTTTGGGACCAAAAATGAGCACTTTTTTAGAGAATTTAAATGTCTAAGTAACATTCAACATAAAATACAATATCTGTGTTCTTGACAAACAAAAAAATAAGTAATATTAATATTGATTTAAAAAAAGAAAAAACTAAAACAACACAAGAGCCATGGCCCCCATACTCCCCAAGCTAGCACCGTCTCTATTTTCAAGCCAAATTAGGCCTTCTTCTGCTAAGTGAAATAAGCACATATTTTTTGAATTAAAGATGTATTGTGAGAGAATAACCTGTTTTGTAAAGCAAAAAATAAATACTTAAAAAATAAGAACCTTAGCGAAACATGACAATTCAAATTTCGTCTTGAATTTTTACATGAAAAATTTCTGGTGACCCTTATTTTTATTTATTTTTTCCGACTAAAAATTTTGGAACACAATTTCAAGTACAACTACGTCAAAACCCGTTCAATTCATATGGGCCTACGTATATCGGACAGCTCCACATTCAGTTGTATCCACAATTTTGTACTAAAGTCGTGCTCGTGCAACATCAAAAACTAAATTCTGAACTCTTTTTTTTTTTTTTTTTTCCTTGTTTTTATCCCGGATTGCGGGTACTGGTAATCCAGTCCTAGTCCAAAACAAATAAACAGAAACAGTCCTAGTATTTTAATTACAAACAAAACTCGCAAGTATGTCCCACTTTTGCTAAATTTGGGTGATCAATTAATCCTCATCCAGGACTGGAGAGGCACACTTCTCCTAATCCTATCCAACTTCTGCTTCATCACTTCACACATCACATTACAACCCTACTATAAACACGCGCGCGCGCACTCTCTTTCTACTCTCAACTCGAAAGTGATCGATCCAACTCCGCAAATAAGCATGGCTTTCGACCAAAACAACTCCTACGATGCCCTGCCCGTGGAACCAACGAGCGCCCCGTTGTTTGAGTCTCTCCACCAACGACGACTAGAGCAATGGCATCGGCGGCAGCAGCGGTACTTGATGCAGCATTCCGTCGTACTGGACCCAACCACCGCGGCGGCAGACGAGTACTGCAATTACAACCCGTATGAATATTCGGGTAACGATATGGCGCCGTTGTATTATCCGGACTTGTACGGCATTCGGGAAAGATTCCAGTCGTACATGGAGCAGCAGCAGCAGTTGTTGAAGCGGGAGCAGTTGATGGAGCAGTTGCTGGAGCGGATGGCGTCGATGTCCAAGGTTGATCGCAAGTGCCCCTTTCTAACGCCGTGGAGTCCTGACTTTGTGGCGCCGCGGGATTCGAAGCCTTCCGGAGAGCCTGGTTCCGACGAGTACACGAAGTTTCAGCCTGGCTCGTTCTTTTCGCACGAGGTAGATGATTTCACTCACTTTATTTAGCGCGCTCCTTCGGCCTAGTTTTTTTTACGACTTTTTGGCATGTTTTTTAAAAAAATAAAATTATTTATCTTAATTTTTATTGAACTCGCATCAAAATTTTACATCGTGTCATTCATCTCCTCTCATTGAAACAGACGATACGGTGTAAAAATTTGACCAAAATCGAGTAAGCATTAATTAAGAGAAAACAATCAACAAGACCAGTGGCAGACCCATAAATTCATGGCACTGGGATCAAATTTTACACTTCTTCCGTCTCACTTTGTTGTGCTCGACTCCTGTTGTTACCGCTAACAACTAACCCATTAGAATTTCAATCCGTTTCAATGGGTGGAAAGATTTTATTTTTCTGATCATTTAATTCTAAAGGGTCATAATTAAATTTTGACTGTAGAACTCTCGTTGATTAGTCCTAAGAGATATTTGATTCTACGATTTTCTTAGGATTAATCAACGAGAGCCCTATAATCAAAATTTAATTATGACCATTTAGGATAAAATGATCAGAAAACTAAAATCTTTCTATTTGTTCAAACGAATTGAAATTTAGAATATTTAATTTTTTAACCATATTTTTTAATATATAAACTACAGGTTGAAAAATTAAGTGTTCCAAATTTCAATCCGTTTGAATGGGTGAGAAGATTTTATTTTTCTGATCATTTAATTCTAAAGGGTCATAATTAAATTTTGACTTTAAGGCTCTCGTTGGTTAGTCCTAAAAGATATTTGATTCTATGATTTTCTTAGGGCTAATCAATGAGAGCCCTATAGTCAAAATTTAATTATGACCATTTAGAATTAAATGATAAATAAAATAAAATCTTCTCATCCATCCAAACGGATTGTAATTTGGAACACTTGATTTTTGAGAGAAAGCTGTGTCCGGAGAGAAAAGAATCATGTTAGTGGGGCGAATTTTTTTTGGTGGGAGGCACCACCTGGCTAAGTCCACGTGTTACCCTTGGGACAACGAAATTATTCTCGAATAAGATGTTTGGGGTACATATTCTAGGGGACAAATTTACATAAATACCTCAAAATTATATTCCTCTCCACATAAATTTTTCATTCAGTGGGTCAAAGGCTAGCTAGCTTCTGTCTGCTATCTTTCGATTTAGTTCATCGAGTCAAATAACTAATTCAAAAATCTAACTAATGACAACTCGTATTTCTCAAAAAATTTCAACTCCAGTTTGTATTTTTATATACTTATTTGGTTCCTCTACTAGAGACGATGATTATTTCGGAAATTTTGATATAAAACAACAAAATAATGTTTACCTGACACTAAAATTAACAAATGTCTTTCAGAATTTAAGATTATCATTTTAGTTCAAACCAACCCGAAATTTTTTTTTTTTTTGAGTTCTCCATATTTGATTCCTCTAGTTTTTTTTTTTTTTTTTGGCAAGTATATGAAGTTCTCACCCAGTGCAATAAGATTAATTCCAATACAGGCCTTGGCAATAAAACAAAAATCAACTGCATATATATTAGATTATTAGGAATCAAACAATATTTGTTTGGGTAAATGGAATGGAACAATATTAGCTAGATTGCTCTAACTTCCACACAATCATTTTCTTTTCTTTTCATACAGGTTCATGATCAAGTGAAGCAAGAGAAACAAGGGCCTGCTGATGAGTCCTCACATGAGACTGATGATCAAGTGAAGCAAGAGCAACAAGGGCCTGCAGATGATCAGCCCTCGCATGAGACTGATGATCAAGTGAAGCAAGGGCAACAAGGGCCTGCAGATGATCAGCCCTCGCATGAGACTGATGATC
>BPLS01000658.1:148221-165057 GCA_019656275.1 Rhododendron kiyosumense
AAGTGAAGCAAGAGCAACAAGGGCTTGCAGATGATCAGTCCTCATATGAGACTGATCATGACTTCTTACATCAGAATGATCAGGCTGATGATGCCGCCTCTCCTTCTGTTGATCGAAATCTGACCGAAGATATATTTTACTTAGATGATCTGTATATGAACACAGAGCTAGCTAGGCAGTACTTGTTGGACTCCTTCCAGAAATATGACTCTTTTCAGGGAGCTAGCTAGGGAGAAAAATTCTCACCTCTATTAGGGCAAAACTTTCAACCATTTTATTTTTCACACGAATTTTCTTTGTACATGCAGTTGTGTGAAAGAGGGGGTTATGGCATCAATATTCTCCCTCCTTTTTTAGGGAAAATCTTTATGATGAAGTTACTAGTCAGAATATATAGTTAATTTTTTCTGATAAAATTTTCACAAGAATTTACTTTTATGAACAAGGTGTTCAATTTCCAATCTCACATGAGAAAGAGTGGTTATAGCTAAAATGTGTCTGTTGTGCCCGCAGAATAGCGCGTGCCCGCCATAAACAGGACAAGATGATCCGAACCAATCCTGAGGTAGGGTTCATCAAGAAATCTATCTCTATTATTAGGAGTACTAAAAATTATGTTACTCCAAATAGAACATTGGTTAACCTCCAAAATCCAATTGCCTGAATTCTTCTTCTTTTTTTTCCAAAAAGAGGAAGAATATATTGATATAGACCTCACGGCACTTTTTTTGTCAATCGATAGAAGAGATCATTTACATTATCATGCATGAAGTACAAAGAACAAACCCGAGACACTACATCAATTATGAGAGTTCACGAGATAATCAAGTTCACAACTCAATCAATATAGGATTGGGAAATCCTGTAATGCAAGGCCCTGCAAGACATCCTGTAAGGTGCGGACCATTGATTTTGACAATGAATGATTGAGATATAATTTTTAATTATGACCAGTTTACCAGTTATAATTAATTTTTGATCTAAACCGTTGATTGATGAGATCAACGGTTGTGTGCCACCTACACATACACTACACGAGGTTGCACTATAGCACCCTTGGATCCATCAATACAAGCAATAAACTCATCATAGGAAAGAAAGAAAGGAAGAGTCTATCTAAGGGAAAAAGACCTACATGCACGTATGTGGAGAGATTTGAACTCCTAACTTCTTAGTGAGGTGTAATTAGAATCCTGGCCAACTGAGTTAGCCCCAGTTGGTTAACCTAGCGGCACTTACATAACTGAGTTCATTACAATTTGGACAAAGTCAAACTAATTATCTTGAAAATTATAAAGTTTCACCACAACCCACACATCACACTTGACGAATGTTTTGCCAAAAATTACATAGAATTAACTGTCTCATATGAGACAAAGTGTTAGCCAAAGATTACAAGTATCCGAGCGATTGGATGAACTCCAACTAAGCAAGAACACACCAATGAACTCCCAAAATTATAGATCTAACAAACCATCACGAATTGCCGCCAAAAACATCATGTAGGGTTAAAGCATAAAGCACTAGTGGCACGGATATTGTTGTGAAACAACACGATTGTGTGAAATATTCTTTCAAAGATGAAACAAACTATTCTTGCAAAAATGAGAGAAAATTCTGACAGATCAGACGACAAGTCATTGATCTTAAAAGACTGGAGAAAAACAAAGCAATTATTGAAGTTTACAAAAATGGTTTAGAATTAATTCCATGGCCTTCCCCTCCCATCGTTGTAAAGGATAGTGAAACCCCGAGGGAGGCGAATGAGGGAGAAAAATATTTGTGAATTGTCAGAATATTCAAAGTCCAATTTTCGTCACTCAAACCATGTTTCCACCAAGGAAAAACGAAAAAAAACTTCGGCGTTTTTTACAAGTCGTTCATCCTAATCTACAAGTTTCAGTATTTGATCATCTCGTTCACACTAAGAGCATCCCCTATAAGGATGTATTATGAAACTGGATGGATAATTATTTTAGATGAAAAAAGTGGTTAAAAGTTAATTGGATATAAAATAGAACTCACCCCTCTGCAATGGTGAGATGTAAAAAAATGATGGATAATTAACTAACTTTCCCTCCTCTTTAATTTTTCCCAACTTTTTAATCCTAATTCAAGTACTACTTCCGTTGAAAAATAATTTTGATATCTGGTAATCGAGAACTTAAAAAAAAATTTATTCCGAAAAAAAAAAAACACCAACGGTAGGATTACACCCCAACCCAACTTTACTCTCTCTCTCTCTCTCTCTCTCTCTCTCTCTCAGAATTGGGGTCAGAGACGGTGATCTCTGGACCTGAATCAGTCAGTTTTTGGAATTCCGGCGTGTTCTTGCAAATTCCGACGACTTTCTGACGAAATCAGGAAACCTCCGGCTGTCCAAAATTATGGTAGAATCAGTTGATGATGACCTGTCAAATTATAGCTGCAGCCAAAAAGAGATGCAAATATACATCTCCCTTTCCATTTGTGCTATTTTCCATCTTCGAAATTGCTATTTTACATTCCCATTGGAGCAACTTTTTTTACATTTGGGTTGTATTATAACTGTAGCACCTGATTTTACATCCCCATTGGGGATGCTCTAATAAACCCATCAACAATATAGATGGAAACAATTTGATATTTTTTACCAATTTATTCATTACTGAAAACACCTAATAACTTTTTAACAACAAAAAAAAATTCTCCAAGTTCTTTCTTAGTGGAAACACCCACTCACTTATTTAAAACTTTGAAACCGTATATTGATTTCCTTTTCATTTTAGTATCAATTCCAGGCTTCCTCGTTTTTTTCTATTTAGAACCCCAAAACGGAAAGAGAGGAAAAAAACAAAAAATACGATTTCAGTTTTCTTTTTATATTGGTGAAAATTAATTTTGTTAGTCCTAGTTAGTGATATTTCAACTATCAAACTTGATTTCTGTTTGGCCATATTGCATTGTTATAATGTCTTTTCTCTCCTATCTCTCCCTACGTGTTTTTCAATTGAGCGAATTACGGAATTCATCTTTGATCGATGACAACATTAATTACTCTTGCAAAAAAGCTAGTAAACAAATGAAATAACACCACTGCAAATTATCCAAAACATGGTACTCAAAAGATGATCATCAAAGTATCATTGCAAAAATTACCGCCATTACTATTTATCCAAAAGTATAATTCGAGAAACAAAAAATCCATGAACAAAGCTACTATATATTAAGATGAATTTCAACACGGCCAGCATGTACAGATCAGCAGATATGAAAGAAAATTAATCATGTCTATCTATCTATCTATCTATCTAGAATTCTCTGTATCCTAACATATAAATATATCCCCTAAAATGGGAAAACTAAACAAAAGAATGATGAGATTTACTAAATCAAAAGGGTCCAATCAAAAGTAGTACCAGTAGTACAAAAATTGCCTCCCAAGTTATAAAGAACACTAGTCAAGAAATCAACCACATCGGCGCCAGCGTCAAACTCAAATCCAGTAACTTATCTCTCTTCTCGTCGCTACCAACCGACTTCTCCAAGCCGGGCCGGCACTGTGCCTTCCCGTCAGCACCGGCGGGACGGTGCCTCCTCATGTGCCCCCCGAGCGCCTGCCCGATCGGGAATTCCAGCCCGCAGATGGAGCACTCGTGCGTCTTCGGCTTCTCCGGAGTCTGAACGTGTAAGAAATCTCCGTCTGCCGTCGTTAATCTCGGCCTCTTGTGGCTGGCCCGGTGGCCGCCGAGGGCCTGGAACGACGGGAACTCCCGGTTGCACGTCTTGCAGGAGAACACCCGGCCGGGGGCGGCCCCGACCCGGGAGAGGAGCATGAGGCTGTTGGCCATGGCCAGTGCCTCCACGTCCCCGTCGTGTTCTCTGCTCCTCTTCAATACAGTCATCTGAGTCATGGCCTTATAAGGTGAGGAATTATTTTTTAATAAAAAAATGTGAATGCGTTGATTTTTGCTTTTGTGATGAAATTGAATCACTTGGTTGAGTACTGGGGGCGTGTGGGGGAGATATATAGAGAGAGAGAGAGAGAGAGAGAGAGAGAGAGAGAGAGAGAGAGAGAGAGAGAGAGTGATTTGG
The DNA here is from genome assembly GCA_019656275.1 of Rhododendron kiyosumense. Taxonomy (NCBI): domain Eukaryota; kingdom Viridiplantae; phylum Streptophyta; class Magnoliopsida; order Ericales; family Ericaceae; genus Rhododendron; species Rhododendron kiyosumense. The sequence goes on from BPLS01000658.1 coordinate 152,296, forward strand.
TTGGGGCTCTGTTTTCTTGGGCGCTAAGAAAAGCGAGAGTGCTTGCTATGGAGATACATAACAGTACCTGGTATTTATAGGAGTGCGTGGAATTGTATGAGTCCGCCGTCAGGGTCAGGGCACACGTTGTGAGATTACGAGAATAGCGTCACCGCGTATGTGTCTTTGTTTGCAGCTTCCTTGACAGTTCTAGAACCCTTTCGGGAGAAAAGACTATTACTCTGCTTGTACTTCCCCGAATTTAATAATTTTTTAAAAATTTATGTTATATTTCAATCAATTATATTTTATAATTTATAATATTTTCTATAATTTTAAAAATATTATCTTATAACTAATTGAGATCTATAAAACAAGATTTATATTGAATATAAAATTTATTACTAATTTAAAAATATAACTCATTTTTTATCTAATTAAAATTGAATTAGAAATTATTAAATTTGGACGGATGGAATATTAATCAAAGGATGTGATGCGTGCAGCCAGGTTTGATTGGTTGTTGGATTGGGTGCCCACGGAACAAGAACCAGTTGGAAATCGGATTTAGTACAGTATTTTGAGGCGGTTTAAATTAGGTGTACTGTGTTTTGTAAGTATCAACTTTTGTTCCCTTTTTATATTGTGGGCCCACAAGATCATAGGAACCAGTCAAAATCAGGTATTTGAGTCGGTTTAAGGGGGCATCTTTAGTTCGGCTGCTCTTTTTGTACAGAACACATTCTAAAAAATTTGTATTTATTTTATATTTTTAAACTAAAAAATAATAGAAATAAAAAATAATTTTTTGATTTTTTTGTACCGTTAAAAAAATCACAATAAAATTTATTAAATAAGATACATATTGCTAGGATTGAATTTGCATTGCATTTGCATTCCGTACAAAAACCCTTTCTTCTCCGCCTAAACATTGACTTGTATATGTGGAAGAGAAAAGTAATGGTCCCCCGAGGAGAAAGATAAGAACAAACAAGTGATTTTGGAGTAAGCCGCACTTTTTCTAATTTGCAATTGTGACTGTCCTATTTGTTATTAGTACATAGTCTTTCAAGGGCTGCAAACAAATTGAGTTGAATTGAGTTTTATCGTGCTCAAATTTGTTTATTTAGTTTTTAACGAACCCAAGCTCGAGCTTACCGAAACTTAATGAGTCGATCGAGGTCGAGCCAAGCGGCCCTTGGCTTGACTCGAGTTCGAGTTTATTCACAAACCTTAACGGGCCAACAAAAAACGTATATATAAATATATCCGCACATAGCCCTAATACAATCAAAAATATTTTGATTGTGAGGGTATATGTTTTTCATTTTTCTATACTCTACAAGAAGATAATCTCAATTTTAGAATAATAATAACATGTAATATGTGTTTGTAAGGATTCTGCATCAGGGTATCAAAATGCTAATGCTAATTGTAGTAATTAACAAAAAAAGTATACTTAAGTCTTGGCTTGCGAGCCAATTCGAGCTGAGCCTCTACTTGGCTTGATATCAAAACAAGTCTAGAATTTGAGTTTGAGCTTGTTTATTTATATCTTGAGTCAAGTTCAAACAAGTTCTTATCGAACCGAGTCTCGAGCAACACTCGCGAGCGATTCTGTTCGTTTGCAGGCCTTAAGTCCTTGTAATGGAGTGTGAAAGGGATTTAAAAAAAAGATTAGAAAGCATGAGAACAAGTAGGAATTTGATAGGCTAAAACACGTAAGAGATTGCGTGGAGAATAAGTCGTCGTATATTACTAGTAAGGAAGTACTAAGTACTACTAGTAAAGGCGGAATAAAAGTATTTCATTCACATGGCGTCGTACGAGAATAGTTTGTAGAATTTGACTTTGTTATACCATAACGGAAGTTAAGTAGCTTTCTGATTAATCTACGCGGTAGTAGTTGAGTGCAACGTACCTTCCGTCTTTCACACAGTACTCGATCACTTGGAATTAGAACTTGGTCCGAAAGTTGGGGCAGGTTCACTGCACAATAACTTGGATGATGCTACGGTGTTCCTGGTCATTTTGGGGACATCGTAATTTTTGGCACAATTTTATCATTATGAGCATAACTAAAACACATCACATGCATAACAGAATCTAAACAAAGCATAATCAAGAAATATCCAAAAAATCAATCAAGGCGTAACCAAACCCAACCAAGGCATAATAAACAAATTATGCCTTGTTATGATTCTGTTATGCTTGTAATGAGTTTTAGTTATACTCATAATGATTTTGTTATGCCAAAAGTTACGGTGTTCTCAAAATAACTGGAGACATTGAAGTCATTCCCCAATTACTTTACTTGTTCTCCGTGCCATATATAGGAGTAAGGGAAGTGTCTACCTTCTATTTGGGGACACCGTAATTTTGGAATAATTAATCGGACCATTACAAGTATAACCAAAACTAGTGATATATATAACCAAGGAAAAAATTACAGTGTCCCAAAATGGAGGGTAGATTCCATAGCATGTTTGGCTAGTGACTACCAGCCAAAAGGGGACACAATAGCAAATTGGTTATGCCTCCCAAAGTTTTTTTGTTATGCTATTTTTAAAAAGTATTATGTCTTCGAGTAGTTGTGTTATGACTTCGAGTGATTTGTTATGCCATTTTTGAAAATGTGTTATGACCTAATATAATAATAAAAATGGTTAGGGAATGACTTAGGTGTCTTCGGTCATTTTGGGGACACCGTAACTTTTGGCATAACAAAACTGTTATGAGTATAACCAAAATTTATTACAAGCATAATAGAACCATAAGAAGGCATAACTTGTTTATATGCTTTGGTTGGGTTTGGTTATGCGTTGGTTGATTTTTTGGATATTCCTTGGTTATGTTTTATTTGGGTTCTATTATGCTTGTAATGAGTTTTGGTTATACTCATAATGGTGAAGTTATGCCAAAATTTACGGTGTTCCCAAAATGACCGGAAATGCCATAGCATCATTCCAAAGATTATGCCTCTAATCCACACAATGACATTTATTGATTTTGTTATGCCAAAATTTATGGTGTCTCCAAAATAACCGAAGACACCATATCACTATCCCTACTCTTTCCTTGCTACTTCTTAGCTGAGCATCCAATGTATATGGGCCAATATTGGATTCGTTGGCTCTTTCCTTGCTACTTCTTAGCTGAGCATCCAAGGTATATAGGCCAATATTGGATTCGTTGGCTCTTAAGTTTAAGGGGGGATGCTAGGCGGCAATCATCCGAACACGACACTAAATACAATTTTTCACAAATATGTGGCTCTCACTAATATTTAACACGTGGGAAATGAATCAAAAAAGTAAAAAATTATTCAAATATTTTTGAAAATATCTAAGATAAAGTCCACAAGTCAAAAACATTTAAATAAGAACACAATAAAAAAAAGACCAAAAATCTTAGCGGTATTTGTCAAGTGCTATTTTCCATCCCCCGAACTTCTAATTAATTTCACGGGTTTGGTCCAATGTTCAAAATGTGCATTAAAGTTGTTGTCCTCAACCTAGGCGCCATTTGTTGTTGCTGTCAACACTATGGGATTTAGTGGTACCGACCAAGACTGCATTGATGGTGCACAGATCAGTACGTGGAGCCCACTTACGGGTCTCAAATAAAGAATTCCAAGCCTTTCATTTATTTTAAAATATTTTTTCGAAGGTCCTTAAAAAAAAAAATCAACTCAATTGAATTACTATAATTGGTCGGCCCAATATTTTGGTTCTATATAGGAGTACAACTGTGAGGAGTCTATTAAAGAAAGCGCCCGGAACTTACACTCTCAGAGTGCGGCCGTATGCATCGTAGTTTCTTGTTTGCCGCGTAGATTTAACATTATCCTTCTCGGAAGCTTTATCACACGCAGAAGTTGATGGAGGACCTACGACCCGGCAGTACCACTAGTCTTTGCCAATCCAGATTCATATATATGACAAAGTACGTTCTAGGAATGTTCGGCCTAAGTCACACAAAGACGCGTATATGAACGCGAACGTAAAGTGAAACTACGAGCACGTTTCGTAATTGCATTTTCCAAAGATAGTCGAAACAATCAAAATTCATGAAAACGGAAATTGAAAGCGAGAACTAGAATATAGATTGAGAGTTGAAAAAAAAAAAATCTTACAAATTATGTGTCATGAAATTCAACTCTATTTCGCCGGCCAGTTATTCATAACTTATTAAACAAATTAAAGCAAATGATCTAGTTACTTCTTTTTTCTTTTTTTGAACGGCCGGCGAAGAAGATTCCATTAATCATCAGGACAGAACAAATACAATGGGAGAAAAAATCCATTGAGAGAGCCTCGATTGAGTACAATGACTCTTCTACTACTGCTGCTCGCAAATACAAAACCCTCGTCTAAGCCACTCGAGATTTTTTTGGAAGGAAAACAAACAACAAATAAGATAATTGTTAACAAGATGCCAACAACAAAAAAAAAACAAGTAGTTATCGGATGTTTTCAAGTTCCCAAAGATGTATGCTTTGCCCCTGAATCCCTATACCACCACCCCATTCGACGGTGACCGAAAAGTCACCTTCGTCTTCCGCCGACCTCAATGGAACTCAGTCTCCACCCCCGCATACTTTGCTGCTACCCCTAACCCTGTTCAAATCGGTTCCTAAATCGCGTCGCCCATATACCTAATCGGACTATAACCACCTCCCCGGCGCAGACCACCGATAAAAAATCCTCTCCTAAAGTATGTTACCAGGGAATGCTACTACCATAGCAAATTACGTTTTGGTACAAATGTTCCAAAACATGGTACACTACCGTTTCAAAATGATAAATTTAGTGATTCAAAGCTATCATCTTAGTTTTCCTAAAAATTTCAGCTTATTATGGTCAAAATAGAGAGAAAATGGAATTTCAATGAGAGAAATTGTAAAAAGTTCAGTCGTAATGCTCCTAGAAATGTGTTACGTATGAATAATTTGACAAGTGAAAGTCTACAATACATACCCCTTAAAAGGGTGTACCATATGCACCTATTTTATGGTTCATTCATAACATTTTAGCATGTTTCGTAACTTTTGTTTAGAATTTACAACTTTTCAGCAGTACGATTCGTAATATTTTCATTATGATTCATAACATTTTATTGTATCTCGTAACCTTTATACAATTCGTAATTTTTTAGCAATACTATTCGTAATATTTTCTCTATAATTCATAACATTTTGGGGGTGCATATGATACACACCCAAATAAGGGATGTGTATTGTAGTCTTTTCCCATTTGACAAACAATATTTAGTTTCACTAGATGCTTATCACTTGAAAGAGTAAGTTCTAGTGTTGTTATCTAAAAAAGCCTATTCCTAACGTACCAAAATTTAAGCATGTGACGTATTAATGCGTTCTCGTTTTCGTTCCTCGTATCAGAACGATCCGCGTTCCACGTAACATAGGGACTCACCTAAACCCACCTTCCTCAGCCCAAATCAGTCAAACCCACTGCTCCTCAAAACCCCTCAATCAGACCAGTCAACTGGCTAGCCAAACCCTTTGATCGAAATGCCAGCGCACCACTGCTAAATGCCCTCGTATGCCTCCAACGCCACTCTCGTACCACCGCATCAACCCTCCAACGCCTCAAATCACAGCTGGTATGCCACCTCAAAGACCGCTACGACCATTAGCCTAAACTATAGGATCGAGAGAAAGACGACAGAGAAATGATCAAGTTACGAAATTAAAGTTATTAATAATGTATGAATCCAGATTTTTTAATAAAGACAAAAATAAGCTAAATGAAAATTTGACGCAAAAATTAACAAAGGCTAAACTAGACTGGAATGAGTTCTATACTTTAAATTTTCACCAATTGATGGTGCGTGAAATTTCCAAATGATCAAGATTACTCATGTTATACGCAATGGGATCACAAACCAAACACACACGCAACCAAATACAACTGAATATCAAAGACATATATAATATAAGAAATAAAGAAATCTAAGTAGTTTTCCAAAACCGAATACATCCACCATTATTACAAAAATGAAGAATATTACTTGATGTGGTTAAAAATCTTTTACGCGAACAAGATCACACCGAAAAGTTGGTGGAGTTTGAGGCACAGACTAATTAAGTTGCTCTTTTGAAACGATTCTGGTCGTCTACGGAAGAACTCCAGTGTAATAGACCACAAATTTGCACACCATCCACAGGTTATAACAAGCTGTCATATATGCTCAACCAATTCTAGTTGTGAACCCTTATAACTTTACACTACTTTTCAAGGGTAAGAACTAAAGCTCTCTCAAAAGAGAAGATCAAACTCTGAAATTAGGGTTAGATTTTGGGTTTTTTTGGGCTAGATCTAATCCGCTTTGTTGGGTTAGGCTTTTTGTGCTTGATTGGTTGATCCGGACATTTTTGGCCCTCAGGTGTTTTAGACTTTATCCCTTAAGTGTGTTTGGGCTTGTCCTAACTGAATATTTTTTCAACCTTTGGTTGGAATCTTTTTCTCCTCTCCCCATTAATTTTGCTGATTTTTTAAAAAAAAAACTCTTAAAAACAAGTACACTAATGGGAAAGACAAAATCCTTTTGTTGGTAAGTCTATCCACGTTTTTCACCTTACACCTTGCATAGAATGTAAGGCGTAAACTTGGTATTGAATAAGAAATCAATGAGCACGTGCACGTTTTTTTGATGAGCCAATATCTCTTACAAGTAACTCCACAAAATCTTAAATAATGTCCAAAATATTTCTTAGTAATCACAAATTAAGCAAACGTGATTTAAACCTCAGAGCTAAACAGCTGAGCATTAACACTAAAACCACCACTATTTCAAAACCAAAGAATCTCAAAACGGTAAAAAAAAAATGTTTCACTATTATGTGGAATACAAACTGATCAACATAAAATAAATTTAAAGCCTCCTAATTTCTTTTAAAAAATGATGATTATTCAATATTGTAAAAATACTCTTATAACATTCGCGGGGCAGCTGATTGATCACTATTTGTGGAGGATTACTATCACACTAAACTTCACAAATACTGTACTAATACAATTTCTCTCTCAATCTCTGTTGAGTCCACCACAATTATTACAGAAGTTTACAAGTATCAATAAATACAATTTCTCTCTTAATATATACAACATGAGAGAGGAGGAGCGTCCTTCAACGGATGATTCGTTTCGATGCTCTGCTGCTATCTCTGAAATTGCTGGTGCTACCGGGAAAAAAACACACTTCTACAAGCTAGGCCAACATCGTTCCAATTGGATTTGAGCCAATGTCCTCAAATTTCAACTTTGGCAAAAAATTCACGGTTCACTGATCGACGCTGCCCCGAGTGCGCCCATCTCCGGAGATACTATTAATTATGATTAACTCCAAACAGTGCTTGAACTCCTTCGTCAACATGTTTGTCTGCAGTAGCAATGTCCCCTTCTCCCGAATAAAGTGATAACGGATATTTGTATGCTTTAGTCCGGGAGCGATGCACTTGATTTTTCGCTAAAAAACCAACTAACCGGACCTCCAGCCATCGTAAAATACATACCCTTTCAAGCAATCAACCACATCGGGGCCAGTGTCAAATTCAAATCCAAGAACATATATCCCTTTTCGCTACCAACCGACTTCTCCACCACGGGCCGGCCCATCGCCTTCCCGTCGTCGCTGGTGGCTGCGGGACGGTGCCTCCTCATGTGCCCCCCGAGCGCCTGCCCCAGTGCGAACTCCAGCCCGCAGATAGAGCACTCGTGTGCCTTCGGCTTCTCTGGCGTCGACTGAGAGTGGAGGAAGTCCCCGTCCGCCGTTGTCAACCTCGGCTTCTTGTGGCTGGCCCGGTGACCGCCGAGGGCCTGGAACGACGGGAACTCCCGGTTGCACGTCTTGCAGGCGAAGACGCGGCCAGGGGCGGCGCCGACTCGTGAGAGGAGCATGAGGCTGTTGGCCATGGCCAGTGCCTCCACGTCCCCGTCTTGTTCTCTGCTTCTTTTCAGTACAGTCATGGTTCTATGACGTGAGGAATTATTCAATCAAAGGGTGAATGCGTAGATTTTTGCTTTGAGAAGAAATCGAATCACTTGTTGGGTACTGGGGGCTTGTGGAGGAGATATATATATAGGTTGTAGTGAGGGATTTGGTTGGGACTCTGTTTTCTTGGGCACTAAGAAAAGCGTGAGTTCTTGCTCTGGAAGATACGAGATGGAGATGTATGTATATTTATATATATATATATATAGAGAGAGAGAGAGAGAGAGAGAGAGAGAGAGAGATGTGGTGGGGTGTACGTACTCGGTGCAGTGGAGAGAGAGAGAGAGAGAGAGATGTGGTGGGGTGTACTTACTCGGTGCAGTGGAATTTTAGCCGTCAGGGCTCACGACAACAAGCGTAGGCGTCACCGCCGCGTGTAGAGTCGTGTGGGGTGAGCTCAGAATTAGTAAGAGATGTATGTTTTTTGTGTAACTTTCTTTGACAGTTCTAGAACTTTCCTGGATACAATATTAGTCAAGCAGATGGGATGCGGTCAATATTGAGTGGGGGGTGGACGCCCACGGAATAAGAACCAATCAAAAATCAGACTTTTGAGTCGGTTTAGGTGTATTTTCGTGGGAGACCCGCAAGATATTTAACCAGTCGGTGTCAAATATGAGTCGGTTTAGGTGTAAATGTTCCTTGGAGACCCGCAAGATTTTTAACTAATCGGTGTCAGATTTTTTTTGAGGCAAAACTTTTATTAAAAATGAGGAGATGAGAAAAGGAAATCCAACAAAAAATTGGATAATACAACACATGGCCGAAGCCCAACCCCTAAGGTCTAACACGGGAGTCCAAAAATAGGAAAAGACTATAATACATATCCCTTATTTGAGTGTGTATCATATGCATCTCCCAAAATGTTATGAATTATAGAGAAAATGTTACAAATCGTATTGCTAAAAAGTTATGAATCGTATAAAGGTTACGAGATACACCAAAATATTATGAATCATAATGAAAATGTTACGAATCGTACTGCTGAAATGTTATGAATTCTAGAACAAAAGTTACGAAACACACTAAAACATTATGAATGAACTATAAAATAGGTGCATATGGTACATCCTTTTAAGGGATGTGTATTGTAGACTTTTCCCAAAAAATAATACAATGCAGCACACCTGGTACCCAGATATACAATAAAGGCCAATAACAAAGAAGCCCAAAAAGGCCGGTTCAATAAACCCTGTCCCACGAAACCCTAACCCGAAACCTAACCACCACCGCACAGAACACTGAAAGCATCACCACCCAACTATCTCACTGTTAAGCAGATTCGATCACTCCCAGACGTAGATGATCAGTGTCAGACATTTGAGTTGGTTTAGGTGTAAATGTTCGTTGGAGACCCGCAAGATATTTAACCAATCGGTGTCATATTTTTTAGTCGGTTTTGGTGTATCTTGTTTTGGCTCGAGCAGGTCTACACTTTGCCTTGCCCAATGGCATCTCCTGTTCCTTCCTTTTCTTGTAGGAGGACAAAGTTCGAGCCCTATGAAAGATGTTAGGTGGTCTGAGGCTATGGAGAGCTTTTAGACCCCCTGTGGCCTAGTTTCTACTGTATGCTAACTTTGCCCCTAACATTCGCCGATGTATACCACTTGGCCAAAAAAAAAAGATTTTGCACTTCTTATGTGGGAAAATGGACACCCTTCACTGTATGTTACAGTTGGCAATCTGTATCGTTTATCTCTACAATTAAAGATCTAAGATATGTTAAACATATCTTGTAGGGTGTGATGGTTTTAGCCAATCTGAACCATGCGAAACATTTTTGGATTGTAAAGTCATGTAGGATATTTTAATTTGGTAAGATATGGGCTATTGAAAACATTTTTTGACTGTTTGAATTGTGCACTATAGGGGTGTAGTGCACTCATAAGCGCTTCGATTATATGTGCTGGAAAAAAAAAACTTTTATGTTTTATTTAAAAAGGACAATTTTTCATATAATGAAAACTAAAATTTATGAGATGGAGAGAGTGTTGAAATTAACTAGTTTACATCACATAGAATTCTAGTACAAAAACCCAAGTCTTCTCCGTGTCTAAAAATTAATCTGTTTTTTGGAGGATAAAAATAATACTCCCTCCGTCCCAAATTGATTGTCCCGTCCGCAAAACGGAGTATTAAAAATAATGCAATTTTTTCAAGAAAAAATTCAAACTTTTTTCACAAATTAAAAATTCTCATTGATATCTAGTAAGTTGTTGAAAAACTTTTGATTTTTTCTTGCAAAAATTGTATTATTTTTAACACTCCGTTTTGCGGACCGGACAATCAATTTGGGACGGAGGGAGTAGTAAACGAGAAGAGGGAAAAAATGAGTGAATTTGAAATATTCTTTACTTTTTCCTAATTTGTATTTGGGGTGGGGAAGAGAAATTTAAAAATGGAAGAGATACGAATAGAGAACAGTTAAGTGAAACGTACGTAGTTTTCTAGGCTCTCCTTTCTTTTGAGGTAGTTATCCCCCCCCCCCCCTTTTTTTTTAATTACTTAGCCCTGGTAATTGAGTGTGAAAGGAAGTTAAAAAAGCCCAAGGAGCACGAGACTCGTGCTCTCTGGTCTTAAGTCGTCGCACACAAGTAGTAATTTAATTGGCCAACACACCTCAGGGATTACGTGGACAATTAAGTCGTTGCATACAAGTACCCCATAAAAAAGTACACATCGGTGCGAATAATAAATAAAAGTATAATTAAATGACGTGCGTACGAATACAAGAATATACATATATATATATATTATTATAGTTTGACCAAATTGTAATTTAGTAGCTTAATTTGTGATTAATCTACGCGGTTCGTCCATGAGGTATCTGCGTGTGACCTTCGTCTTTCACACTCACTCACTCAAACACCTTGAATTGTTTATTGATGGCTCTTGGTTTTTTGAATGAAACCGAATGAAAAAAGCATCTTTTACAATACTAGGTTCGTCTGGCTGTTCAAGAATTTTGTGCAAGAAAATAATGAAGATATATTTTTCCGCCACGTTTGGCAGTTAAGACTTACTTAATACTTAACACTTTCACAACCATTGGTGACCACGTGACGTGTCATTAATACATTAGTAGAATGTACTTCATGTGTTGACGACTAATTATTATCATTTTTTTTTTCCTTTCCAATTTTGTCACCTCTAAATCTAAATCCTGGCTCAAACCATGATGGGATTAAGATTGATCGTAGTCCAATCTCATAAAATGAAATTTCACACTCAAATATATATAGCTCGATCCGTTGGCCAGGACTCTTGCATCTTATTAAGAGATCAGGAGTTTGAACCTTCTCACATGCGTGCGGGTGTTCTTACCTTAATGAGCTTTTTATTTCTTTCTTTCTTTGTTTAATTTCTACCCTATAATGAACTTATTTCTTCTATTAATTGAGTTGTTGGGTTTGATTGTCTCGTGGATTCTCATAGTTGATGTACGTAGTGTCCCGAGTTTGTACTTAAGGAAGACTTGAGATGATAATTATTCCGTTAACATCAACAATTCTACATCTCTATCTCTATCTCTATCTCTATCTCTAACAAATGTATATGTGCGTAGAAGTTACACTGGGAGAGTGTTGGTCATGCAATACAATCGTACTACTTGTTTATTGCTTGCCACGTAGATCTAACGTGGGGGGTAACGTAAGGCTTTATTGCAAAGCAGAAAATTGACTCGGAGGACAGACCCAATGCACAGCATATACACCCACCCGGGGCGGTGCTACTACTAGTCTTAGTCTTAAGTCTTAATTACCCACATCCATATATATCCCGAAAAGAGAATCCGCATAAGTCAGATGATAAAGCGTAAGTAGTAAGGCTTAACCACAATTCTTATCATATATTCCGTGTACGTAACAAAATTGAATAGCTTGCTTTGAGTTGATCTTCTTGGAAATCAGCATAAGCTGTACATAGCTGTACGTAGTAGATTAGATAGAATCTTCCAACACTTGCATGTAAGAATAAATTAGTTATTGGGTCAAACAAATGACCGGCCGTACCAAAAATCGTACCATATATATATACCAACCCAACAATATGTTTGATCATTTGATGCCCTTTTTTGTCTTTTTGTTAAAATTTGTTAGATGCTTTAACTTACCCAAAAGTCTGTTCTAGTTCTTCAATAGACATAATACTAGTCATGGCGCTAGTTAATCATTTCTATGTTCATACTTCATACCTTCCCAATCGTCATATCTCTTACCTTGACAAACCCGTAAGAATTGCAAAAGTATTACTCACGTATATCTAATTCTATCTATTTAAATCAGCCATATTTGGTTAAATGACAAAACTAACCTATTAGTCACTCTTTTATTTTATTCTAGCCCATAGCTTTAAGTAGAGCCACGATACGAACCAAATACAAAGTTAGCGGGTTATGGTTAAACATTCTGACATGAAACACAAAAATGACATGACTCGAGAAACACGAATTCTAAATGGGTCGGGTTCGGGTTGAACATGCGAGACACGAAATTGACACGACCAACATGATTACTAATTTGTGTCACCCATAAACACAAACACACACACACACACACATATATAGAGAGTTAGGTTCCGGTGAGGGATATCTCATTTTAAAAAAATGAGGGACTCCAAATTCCGATTGAATTTCAATGATCCGAGCTGCTCAAAGTGATCAGAACGTGATTTTAAAGGTCCTTGCTAGAAATCAGCAAAAAAAATGACCGGGAAGGGCTTCATCCGAGCAGTTTTCATTGAACGGTTCAAAAAAACTGCTCGGAT
>BPLS01000658.1:165457-226055 GCA_019656275.1 Rhododendron kiyosumense
CCGCCGCCTCCTCCTTCTCGAGGTTCAAACTCCCTCGCGGATGGTACGTGGAGAGCGTACCCCGCGCCGACGGCATCCGTTCCGACAGGGTCCCCTCTCTATTCCCTTGACTTTATTGCGCTTCGAAAAAGAATAAGTTGTGCTTGAATGCTGATTGTATGTAAATAGATTTTTATATACACACAAATGCGCGCCGCGATTGCGTATATATTGATTGATCTGTTGTTGGTTTTTTTTTCGATTTTACTTCGAATCCTGGGTTTTGGTTGCGTTGTCATGGTTTTAGAGACATGAATTTTTTTGTTGCGACGTGCGAGAATGAATTGAGATTCATAACATGCATGAAATGTTTAGTGTGCGTAATATAGTTGTACATCAAGTGTGTGATTGTTATTTTTGGGAATTCTGCTCTGAATTGACTGTTTTTTCTGCCCCATACCAAATTTCGGTAAAACGATAACAATTAGGTTTGACGAGACTTTTATTTTTATTTTTATAACTCAGTTGTCCGGGTTAGTTTCCACGCACCTCAACTAATATTGGGGGCCCAATCTCACCGCCCACTTGCGGGATCAGCCCCGAAGGAGTTGATATTAAACTATACATTTCGGCAGCTAATTCAACCATTGTACAAAATATGCACCAAGAGATTAAAAAAAAAAAGGCTTAAAAGAGTTAGGGGGAGCTGCTTTCCACGAACACTACATTTGCTATGATTTTCTAGTGTTTGGTTGGACATAAAATTTACATGTACTTTAATGGAAAATATTTTACCTCCTAAAAGCTGAAAATGAACTTGTAATTTCCTTCGTCCTGACAAACACTTGATTACCCGATGCACAAATAGCCTGAGAATATGCATATACTGAGTGAACCATGACTTTTGTGGGTCCCACTTTGATTGTCAATGTTTTTATTCTCGGATGTCCAAAATGCATGTGTAACAAGTCCTTAAAGTGTGCTAGTTTTTCACTCTGCTCTGCCGATAACCATGAATCTTTTTGTGATGCTGAACTGAGATACTAACATTAGCTGTTGGGGTGTAGGATTTGAAATTACTGCTGGTAATTACGATGACTTTTTGAGCTGTGTTTTGAGAGACATAAAGGGCTATTGGAGTAACGACGCGTCGATGACAATAACAATAACCATACCATGTATATGCGTTGTCATTGTTACTAAAGCCTTTTGGCTTTGACCTTACTGCATGTGCGTATGCTATCTGAAATTGTGGTCACAATGTTCTTGATTATTAAGTTTTTCTAAATAATTTAACCTCTAAGTATCAAGTATAACAAATGTGTTCAGTTAGATATAAAAATGATGGAAACTTCCTGCATTTAGTCTTGAAGGTTAAATGCTGATCCAAGTATCGAGACAAGTCTCAGGGACAATTTTATTTTTGTTGAAATTACTCCATGCGGTTGGAAGCCGGTGGGATGGTGGAGTCCGTTACTTTGGGAATCTGGCATAAAATATGTATAGATTCTTAAGTGCTTTCTGATGCAAGTCTATGTTAAATAGCACAGACCACAGATGTTATGGTGGTCTGGAAGATAATAGAAATTTGAGATGATCCACCGCCAATAATTTTTTTTCCATAAGATTAGTACTACCAATTTGAAAGCTTATTCTGGCCTGGTAGCATGTTTTGTAAGTTATCAGGAAATTCTTTTGCTGAATTGTATGATGTTTGTCTGAAACCATAGAGTTGCTATCCCCTTGTGCAGTATTACCATGAGCCTGAGACTGGAAAGAAGTTCCGTTCCACAAAAGAAGTTGAGAGATACCTAACAGGAGTGGAATATACACCACGGTCACGGTCAAGGTCAGACAGGCCATTCACACTGGGTAATATGGTATGTCTGAGAGTTGCTTATTTTCCAGCTGACATTTGAAGATGTTTTTTTTCTGTCATTGGCCTTGACATGCTTTTTTCTTGCCTTTTACAGAGTTCACGTTCCAGGAAAATGATTGTTTCAGGAGGAATGGTAAATTTGGTCACTTCCTTTTTTCCCAAAAGACTGCTTACAGATGGAATCTCTCACGCACCTACAAGCTAGAGGAGATTAATAGAGCGTTTCCATTAGTACATCTGTTGTTCAGCAACCTATAGAAGTTGGTTATTATACAAGTTTACTCCTTTGGTTCAAAATTTGAACATATTGGACACCTCTATTGCGGTTTTGAATATCATACTAACTTTTACTCTTTGAAATTTCCCATATAACTAGTTTATATGCATGCAACCCCGCTAATTTTCAGACGTTATCTGCCACCTTAGGTGTTGCTTAATTCATACAATCGGAACTGTGACCTTACTTTTAGGTAGTTTTTGTGGGGTTTTTTTTTTCTCAATTTGTTTTGACATTGGGACCCAATTAGGGCACTTTTTTTTTTTCCCCACTCAGCCCCGACCTTGGCACTTGCTAGCACACATTTTGAGACAACAAAATTTCTCCAGGTAAGATGCTGACCCCTTAGGAGGGGAGTTTGGATTTTGGAGTCCATGCCATCCACCTGGGACGGCTGTCCTTCCAAGTATCCTACTTCCTGGTGTTCATTTCAGAATCCTCTATTTTATTATTCAAATTTTTTGAATTTTGGACACGTTCCTTGTCTTTTTCATGATGAACAATTTCAAATGGTAACTGTCCAGAGATTCCAAAACAAATAGCAAGAATATATAGAAACATGAAATATTTAGTTGGAGTAGGTGTATATAAGATCAATGTTTTGGTGACATATACTAGAACCGGTACAAAGAGGGCTGATCCATATCATTGACGCTGATCGGCTGATGCCACTGCAGTTGTTGCCACTGGATAAGAGGGGATCTAGTCGACGACAATTAGTTGTGGCCCCCACTGTCGCTGCAGCTATGTCACCATTCAATCTCCCTGATGGTTGGGTTGTGGAGGAGGTACCCCGCAAGTGCCATGGTTGGTTTGACAAGGTGCAATTATCCTTTCTTTGAATAGTTTTGCTTTTAAAAATAGGAAAATTTGCACAAGTATTGTTTTTTCCTCCATTACTCGAAATTTCGTTGCTTAAAGCTTGTAGAATTTTGGGAAACTTATTCTGGAATGCAGAGACAACATTGATTACGTGTTCTACTGTTTTTCTTGTTAATCTATAACTGAAGTATTGTGTTTGCTAGGATAAGCAGCAATGGGATGACTTTATCAAGTAAAAGTAACCCCTAGGGAACAACCTAACAGCTTAGTTCACTTTCCCATAATAGACGAGACTCGAGTTTGAGTTTCCGTATATTACGTAAGAAACCATTAAGTTTTTTTGTCAAGTAAAATGCCTTAGGATGTATCGATAGAGATAGACGACAATTTTTCAGCAAAGTTACGTTCATTTGTGTGCATGTGCAATATAATTACTTGTTCATTTCTTCACTTGTTTCCTTTGTATGGCTTTTTGGAAAGTCTATTTCATTCAAGAAGGAGAAAAGGTTGTGATGTTCGAATGTTTTAATATCACAATACTGGTAGATAGAAGAATACCTTGATCCTCTTAAATCGCAGTATGTTATTGAATTATGGTGCTTGTAGATGAGCATACTTAAAAAACTGAAGTTCTTTCTTGAATCCAATATCACCTGAAGAATATTGTAAACCCTATTCCATCGGATGAGACTTCACCAATGCCGATAATTTCTTCTTGTGTTCTTCCACTGATATAAGAAGTGTGACAGACTGAATCTTGGTTAAGGAATATATAAATGGCTTCTCTAGATATTTTTGATTAGACAGATATGGTAAATAAGTGAACCATATGTCCGGCTTCATGAGTCTGCTTCAATTTACCCTTTTCCTTTCGGGCTTCCTACTATGTTTACGTTTGACACTGGTATGGACTTCTCTGTCTTTGTGTGTGTGGTGGAGGTGGTCTGTCCTTCAATTTTTCATTTTCTTGTGCAGTACTACTATGAACCTGGGACTGGACGGAAGTTCAGATCCCTGCTTTCTGTTCAGCGATATCTGGCAGAAGCGGGAGAGGATGCACCCCTTTCCCAGTTGTTTAAATCGGCCAACCGTGTTAAGGTTAGTTAATAGTTAACTTGGATTTTAGTTGGAGGCCCGCATCTTGCATTTATTTAATACAAAGTCAGCCAAAGTAGAATTCACTGTGCTCCAGTTCTTCTTGACATGTGCACTGTCTGTTTTTGTCTCAGAAATTTGGATTGCAGAAGAAATTTTCTTCAGGGAAGTTGAAGAGTTCAACATCTGATATCCCCAGGCCACCAGAAAAAATCAACTGGGTTCTTGCTGATCCTAGAGGGAATACATGGAACCCTTTCATTGGAGAATCAAAGATTCCAGAACCTATAAAACAACGATGGGCCAATAGATTTGCGGTATCCATCGATGACACAAATTCTGCTGCACATTTGTTGAAAGACAAAGGTACTTGTGCTTGGTTTACCCAAAACACAAAGGTGATGTTAAATGTTCTCACTATTTCTGGTACACTGTGTTCTATATGATTCGTTGATTTATTCATCCTCTACTTGTTGTTCTGAGTACAGTTGGAGTCAGAAGATACATCTGACATGATCCATAGTATCTTAGGGGGATTCTATATTGGGGAAATAGATTCATTTATCCCCTACGGTTTTCACATTGTTAGTTTGGAGTGCATCTATTTAGCGCTTCATAACTTCTGGACTAGAAGTATTGAATACTGAATAGCTTGTTTTCAATTATTCTTTGGATGTTTTGTGATCGCATGCAGACATCTTTCTTACTTTTTTGGATTGTATCTTACTTATCTTGTGCCTGAAATTTCCATGCAAGGGCCAAAGATATTACTGAACCGCATGGGAATCTCTGTTTATTTATTAATTATTTTCTTTATTTGCAGTTCATGATGATTAGCAGCCGATGAACTCTGGGGGGAGATGTAAGATAAGGTTTTGGCAATTTTGTGGTGGGTAGGCACCAGGTTGATGTGAATGGGACTATACACCCCACTTTGTACAGTTTTGGTCACGTTGATTATCCTTGCTGCTGTATAAATTCCCTTGTTTTTATCTTTTATTGCCTCAGTAATGCTTGCTTAGTTCGTGTGATACTATTAACTTGCTGAGGTTCAGTGATCTTTGAAACAAGTTTGAGTCATGGTTTCTTGAACTACTTATTAACCATGTCTTCGGCTGTTATACATGTGGAACTGAAACTCATGCTAATCGACTCCATTTTAGCCAAACGACCCCCTAGCTTCGGTATTGTCTCATTTGGACATAGTCACCGCATTAATACGCCAAGGGGAATTCACCATCACCTGGAGATGTTTGGTAGGCCTAAGATTTAGCACTAGCATGCTCATCTTGTTGGTGTCCAACAAAGACTTTGATATCACAAAAGCACGTCAAGAAAAGGAACAAAGAATGGCGATTTCACAATCTAAATATTACAAATTTAAAACCTGAATGTAGCTTACGTCCCCTGTAATGCATATGCTTCACAAGCATGAATAAAGTCTCAAAATGTTCAGTACACCAAAGAAAAAGATTATAGTCCAAACCTCTGCAGCAATTATGAAAACCACCTATATAAATTCTATAAACTCAATTTCCCGTTCTATTCGAAAATCTCTGCCTCTCAACCTGGTTTTCTCAGCCATTCTTTATAAACTCATATGTTGCAGCTAGCCATGGACCATCTTATCCGACTTCGCTTAACCAAATCCGACTGGCTAATTTACCTTCATCGTCTTTTTGTGCTTGCACATTTAAGTCCAGTCTCAACCTCTTTTAACAATTGTTCAATGTCACTGCTCAAAATCAGAGTCTTCCGGACAAGTATAGAGATAGATTATCTCTCAAAACCAAAGCAGTCTTGTCAGCAAATTTACAAACCTCTTGTTTGTAGCTAGCGTCGTGGTGGTGAGGCAGAACTAACTCATCATAAACATCATCTTCCATGTCAATCACAATGTTATGCAGAATGCAACACACAAGAATAATCCTTGGCAACCTATTCTTGTCTGGTCTCCACATCACTCCTTGAATTATCCTCCACATCTCCTTCAACCTTGTCAACGCCCTATGTGCCACCACACGCGTGGCGAAATGCCGCTTATTGAACTCAACCTTTGATTCCGAATTCTCTTTCCCTTTAAAAGGGGTTATAAGCCAAGGCAATATCGGAAAACCCGAATCACCAACTATATATTCCCTTAGTTCTGTTCCTTCTGAGAGCTTCATCTTTTTCCCATTTAACCTCTCTCCTTTCTCGCAAAGCTTGAAGAAAGTTGACCTCTGAAGCACATCGAAATCATCCATTTTTCCCGGCCATCCAGTAACTATATCACGAAACCTCATATCTGGGTCCACAATTGCTTGCAAAATCATACTATGGTTCTTCTCACGATCGAGCCACACATTACTGTCCATTTCGGTTGATGACAATAGCATAGTAATGTGGGTGGTGTCGATCGCGCCACAACAATTTGGAAGGCCTCTGATTTTCTCAAACTTTGATTTTATTTTCGTTATTTCTTGCTCAGTGGAAGGCCACTGAAGGTGGTGAATCCCTCTTTCTTCCATGGCCTCCACGAAACGCCACGTCAGTTGAGAGACGGTTGAGTGATTAGTGCCGAATGAATCTGCCACTGCTATTAGTGAATCACCAGAGCTCAGCCTCCTTAAAGCTATGGCCACTTGATCATTTAAGCACATTGGTTTTCCATTGCTAAAGGTGAAGTTCGATGTCTTGGCCATCATACTGTCCTTGACAAGGGAACATATATAGTTGAACGTTTTTCTGGAGATCTTGAACATGGACTCGAACTTTTCCAAGCCCTTTGATGGAGATGAAATGCCTGCAGATAGGAGGAGAAAGAGGACATCATGTTTTGCAAGGGATTAATTGGTACAGAATAAAAGAGAACTTCCTTCTTCTATTTCCATCCTTTTTCACCTTTCGTTGACTTACTTTTTCAACAACCAACTGTTATATCCATCAAGCCCAAGTGATTTCGTTCTACATCACACTATATCAACTTGGGAAGTGAAAAGTAAGCTCCAAGGTAGACATACATATATGAACAAGTGTTGCAAAGCTGACTGTGAATGAAGGGGTGAACACGCAGATTGACCATACAAATTGCAGATCACAGTCACATGATACAGATATCAAGCTATATTAACACATATTTGGTCTTCCCTCCATCAGTCATTAGTTTATACTCCAGGAAGCACTCGTCGTTTTTATCACATACCACACTTAACCAATTTCCCTCATAATGCTGAACAAGCAAAAGAAGCAACCATCTTAATCACTTCTGCAAAAAGGAAAATCTGAAACATCTGGGGTGAAACCCTCTCTATGTTCACAGCTAGTCTCTTTCCCATCCATCAGCATTGGTTCTTCCACGAAATTCATAAGAGGCATATGTAATATACAAGGTTCAAATAAGGCAAAAAGGTGCAGACTTGCATTTTTCATGACATGGAAAAACCAGGAACTTGCAATTTAGAACTTTAAAAGGGACATGATGCTCATTACTGTAAACTGAGTTGAGCTAAACTAAGTCCAGAGTTGCTAGACAATTGCATGGTTTACACGGATGACTGATAGGCACGGTACAAAACTTCTTGTAAACTGTTCTCAAAAAGAAGCTTGATGATGTTTTAAAAATGCAAGCAACCTAAGAAATACGCGTCAATCCCACCTAGATGTGCCAACCGACACATGCTAGTTGCCTAGGGCTTGGAGAATCTCACCTGTGATGCATAATAACATTTGACCCTCTAAAAGTTGGCCCTAATTTCTCAGTTCTGCAGTTGTAATTTTATCAGTCACCTATCAGAATCTAGGTATTATTAGTAGCTTACATGCCTCCTGTCCTTGCAAGTTATTGTGACTCCCACGTAAGGTTAGCAACTTGTGATAGTTCTGCCAAATTGCATACTCACGTAGCCAACTCATAAAACGAAGGTACAATTACAAGCCAACATGCCTTCTATCCTTGTAATGACAGGTCATCAAAGTTAACAATCCCCTGATATAACTCAAGAATACAACAACAACAAAGCACCCATGTAGTCCCCAATCATTGGGGGTATGGGTGGGGGAGGATTGGAGATAGACCTAACCTAACCTTTGGCAATATGCACAAAGTGGCTGCTCTCAAAATACCATTGAAACAGTGGCCCCCCTATACTTGTTTTGGTGCGGAACTATGCCTCCAAATCAAACCCAAATGGCATCAGAAAGGGCAGGCCTAGAGACCCAATTCAATTTATGTGCACATCACCATGCTTCCTTCATTGATAACTCAAGCATATGAACCAATTAATAAGTGGAGTTGTGGATTTCTGAATTTGCATGGGTCCATACACGATAAGTTCTCATTTTTAGCTACAAATAGATTTTTCACAAGTTCCATCAAAAGCATCACAGGAAAAGAAACTAAGCAGGATACATTTCTTTTCATCGTAGAGAAAGAAAGAGAAAAACTGAGAAGGTATATCAAATGTCTCTATCTTTTGACATACTTCACAGAATCCCTATAACAAGGTACACCAAAGTCACATCAAGACTTTAACATAGTAGTTCAACTGAAGCTCCCATCCAAAAAGAAGCATCAGGGCCCAATTTGCAGCGGATAGCATCAATCAATAAGGACTAGTCTCAACTCAAAAAGGAACAGTGCCATACCAAAAGCGAAGGAAACACCTAGTTGGGACTTCACATCAAATGGAACAGATATGAGTGTGTTCCTCAGCATGGAAATTCAAGGATGTCACACAAGCAGCCAATGCCCAAGTAATATACCCTAAAGCCCTGTTTAATTGGCTGGACCATTGGTCTGGGGATATATAACACAATACGATGAGTGATCCCGTTAGACGAATAATAAGGGGATTACCAACACCTACACGCAAATGTAGTGCATATCCCATGTTTTATGCACCGGTTGGCTGAAGAATATGCTATCCCACCCCAATTGCATTCAAACGCTGAAATTGATGTCCCATAAGACAAGTAATATAATCTGAGAGATGTCGAGAAAAGTAGGCCAATTTCATCATATATTTCTTGGGGCAGGCCAATTTTGCATATGCTTGAACTGCAGAACTTAATATGAACATTTTGGGAAACAGCTGTCAATTCCCAACTGGATTCCAGTGAATATGATGAATTTCTACGAAAAAATGACAAAAATGTGAAAGTAACCATTTCGAAAAACTGGTTTTCTACTTGCCAGTTCAACCTTCATTATCAAAGAGTCACTTGGAAGGCAAGTTCCAAGAGAGTTCAATCTTGAGTGGAAGAACTTCCTTCAGGCCTCCAAAGTATTGTAGGATTGACAGATCTGAATGAAGGAAGTTCATGATAGATTTACTAATTTTATGACTTCGTTAATGAGCAGCTAATTCACGCCTCTACATTTTCTTTATAATAGGGGTGGAAGTCTCACAATAAAGTGACAATCAACTCCAGCCATAACAAAGACACATTGACTTAATTAACTCCGGAGATATTGCAAGACCTCAAACATACCTTGATTTCATTTTCCTTTGTACCAATAAAATTACCTTGATTTCCAAGCAACTATAATAGCAGAGAGTTTAAACTGGCACAGTCAGCCAATTAACTGGGAGGGCATGCCCCTTTTTAAAGAAAATAGAACACTATCTGCAAGCTTTTAAGCAACAGCCAACAGGGCTCAAAGGACCATCAAATAAACAAGTTATAAGTGGAGTAGAGAGTGGAATTAGGGAAATTTTGTTAATATGCTATTGCTGTACTCTTCCAGCTTTTTACTAAGCCTTATACTAGCAACAAAGTTCAATCAATCTACATGTCAAGAATGCTGCTCAGCGTCATATTGCAACTAAGGAATTTGGCATTTGACAGCCACTGTTTTGAATAATTTCTCAAAGGACTCAATTCATTCCATTTGCTAACAGCATATAAGGAAACTGCCCTAAGTCTCAGCTTAGGTTGAGATGGATTGGGGACCTGGGGTTGATATTAGGTTTGCATCTTACCAAAGAAGAAGAAGAAACAGGAAAGGCACATCAAATAAGCAGGCTGTAGTGTACAACCAAAATGCACGCAGAATGGCAATATTTTATGGAATCGCCTAGGATCTAGGTTTTTTGAATATTGCGGAACATGATGCCCTCGACAGAACTCAATGATTAATGTAGCCGACCCGAATTGATTGGGGCTTAAGGCTCTGTTTGATTTGGTTATGGACTCTCCTCACACAACAGTAGTATGAGAGGAAGGAGTTTGAACCAAAGAGAGAAGCTTATTTGTTCAATGGCAAGTGGTTAGTCATGGAAAGACATAAATTGATCTCACAAATCTAAGCTGCCATGTTAATTTCGTCATCAATTCAACAATATCACTTTGAAGATATCCAATTGTACTTTTCTAACGAGCAACAATAAGGAATGCTTTTCACGAGCTCACTTCCTTATGTAGCTGCCAATGACCTAGACAACTTTATTATCTTAAATCTATTAAAACAGAACCTAAATAATATGATCTCACATCTTTTCTTGCCCTCATAATAGAACTTCACAAAACTAGAATGTTGGTAAAAACTTCACTCGAAGTGGCCGAAAATGGCAGATTAGGGATCCTTCTAGCTGTACCCGAGTTCATTTGCAATGCAATAACATGTAAATCCAATGAAAAGGGAAACAGAAAGAGAATGAAACTACCCCAAAATGAATTCAACTCAATCAATGGAAATTTCATCGAATAGAGACAACCCCAACACATCTATCATTCCATTAGTTATGTTCAACAGCAATCCATATCAAGATTCAATAAACAGTTGAACACAAATAATTTGAATTTTTCAAAACACAAAGCAATAAAAGCCAGTTAGCCAGGTATATATAATGCAACTATGAAAAGAAGATATACCAGCAATTCTCTTAGACAAGGCATCCCACCAATCCAAAGAACCCTCCTCGGAAGACCCAGAAGCAGAAACGTTTGGTTCAACCTTCCTCCTCTTTTTGTAACCCTTTACTGGACCCATCAGGGCAATTGAATCAACAAAACCCAGAAACCCCACTAACTCCAAACATCAAAATTCGTTAGAATTAACAGAGAAACCAATACCCATTAGCTTAAAAAGCACGAGATTGAATAATATGGACGGATAGAGATCATGTAAGAGTTGTCAACGGGGGAAAAAAATGCAAAAGGTTTATTGGAAAAGGGATGACTAGTTTGTGTTTGTGAGTGATATGTGTTATTTGTGCGTGCTATTTGTGAAGTTTGGAGCATGCAAAGTCAGGGACTCGAAATAGGAGAGAAATTGTGGAGGAGTGACGAGAAATATACGCAAACTATTTTGGGTTGGTTTTTTATTAAAAGAAAGAAAAGACAAATGGCCAATGTGGAAAGAAAAGTAGTAGTAGTAAGAGTCGTTTGCAGCGTCTCTCTCTCTCTACATGTTTATGGATTTAGGCAAGAGAAAAGGTAGCCCGATATGCTTGCTTTTGTATGATGAATGAACATAGGAGGAGTATATAAATACACATATTTACTTTTATAAACCAATGTCCGAACCGTTTACGTGCACCTTGACCCGCGACTACATTCCTTTGTCATAGACTCATACAAATACTTAACTTTTTCTCTGACCGGACATCACTTTGTCCAATTTACTCGAATGTTTCAATAATTATCCGGTTGATGATATTAAGAATAACAACCTCAACAAAGAGTGATAAAGGAAATTAATAAATGGTTGACGCCGTTGACCTCGTGAATGTAGAACTGGAGATCTCTTGATGAAAATTTGCTACTGTGCTAATTTATGGTATTACAACACAAAAATACCAACGAAATACTACTCAAAAATCAAAATCGCGGAGGAAATGAAAATTTTAGTTTACATTCGGTCTAACAAGCAAATGAAGTGATGATTATTAAATTTTAGTTTTCTCTTCGTAAAGGTTCTTTCTAGTAGTGCCAGAGTGATTACTAATTACATTGCGCAAATGCTTTTTAGACATAGTCTAAATGAGGTATCAAACCCCACTTTTCCAGGAGGAATTCTTCGCAGCCAAGAGCAATTCGACGCAACCAAATGTAATTCGATGCGGCCAAAAGTAATTCGATGCGGCCAAGTACAATTTGATGCGGTCAAGTGCAATTTGATGCGGCCAAAAGTAATTCTTTACGGCTAAAAGTAATTTATTGTGGCCCTGAGTAATTCTTGTGGCAAGAAGTAATTCTTTGTGGCCAATAGTAATTTTTTGTGAACTTCTAATCTTAGCTAAGGGTCATCATTTAGCCCGAAGGCCCGCAGCTCGCCCGGCCCATCGGGCTTTTACCCGGCCTGAGCCAATGAAATGGGCGGGCCGGCCCGTAGTTTGTAATGGGTGGGCTCGGGCCTATGAATTTTTACTCGGCTTGCCTGTAGGCCCAGCTCGTGAGCCCACCCGGTAACGCGCCCGTGGTACCCACCCACGGGCCCACCCATTAGCCCAAAATCCCACAAAATCCTTTCTTTTTTCCCTTGCTCAAGGAAATTTAAGCTCGCCCCGCTTTTGGCCTGCCTGATTTTTGGCCCGCTAGCTAGCCAATTGGGCTAGCCCGTGGGCCGGGCTTGGGCTTTAATTTATGGTAGGTAGCCCGGCCCGCAAAAAGTAAAATCCTGGTTGGCCCGGCCCGTGGGTGGACTTGGGTAGTGACTTGGCAGGCTGGGCTGGCTCGGCCCGATGATGACCCTTAATCTCAGCCATTGGCTTTAATGGTTGAGATGAAGTGTCTTTTTTTATGCCTCCGGAATGCTCCCCTATATATATATATATTTCAAATTAGCATAGAATTTGGAAAGTTTTGGTATTCTTCTCTCTCTCTTTTTTGAAAAATTACAGAGACATTAATGTACAGTTGTTAGGAGTAAATAAACCCACACGACAATTGTATAATATGTGCAAAAAATGTGAGTACTTTACTAAAATGAGGAGAATGAGTCTAAATCATTTGATCAAGTAATCATCCATTGTAACAAATTATTTTTTGTTAAGTATGGATGGGTTCTACATCATTGCGTTATGTACTATAGAAAATTAAGTGACATAAGAAAATTAATCCCAATGCGGAAACACAGGCACAAGTATATTTTCGTTGGCTTTAAACTTTCAACCCGATGAAGACGAAGATGAAATTATGATTTAGAATCAAGATGCAACAAAATCAATACATTTGTTGCCACCGACATATTGCAATGAATCAAATAATCAAATATATCGTTAATCAGTTTTTCCCCCTCAATCACTCAACCAACTAAATATTTAGCAATTTGAATACCTCTCCCCCCCCCCCCCCCCCATATATAACCAATGAAACATTTTAGCAATTTGAATACATTTTAAAAAATGACAGCCCTTCCCCCAAACTATATAACCAACTAAACATTTAGCAATCTGAATACATTTTAAAAAATGACAGCCCCCCACTACTATATATATATATGGAGAGAGCGAGAGAGAGAGAGAGAGAGAGAGAGAGAGCTCGCTAAACATATGTGTAAGAGAGAAAGCAGTTTTGATTTCAAAATTGAAATCCATTTTGGAATTAACATTTGAGGGAGAGAGAGACAGCCCTAGATCACAGTAATCGTTTTTGACTGATAATTGTTAGGAAAGTAAGAAAAATTCAAAAATAAGGAATCAGAATAAGATTAGGAAACATTAATTTTTGTTTTTCTTTCATCCTTCTTCCAAATATTCATTCTTTCCAAGTATATTTCTAGTCTTACCATTCGTAAATCTTAGCTATAGAAAAAATACGAACAAATTCGATGGTCCAAAATATAGAGAATTCAAAAACCGTTGGTACATATTATATAGATAGTTATATATTATGACAAATGTAGCACAAAGTACAGATATTACTGAAATTTAGCATGCGATTTTGTTCCAACCTCTCTTATCATGGGACCCACAAATGGCAATCCAAACTGATATTTTGTGATTGTGAAAAAACAGAAGAAATACCATATGCACCATTGGAACAACATTGCTCTATCATAACAATTTTAACACCATTCATATCTATATTATACTACCATTAGCTATGCAAATAGCAAGTCCACCGTTGGAAATGCTCTAATAAGGCTAATCAAACAGACCCTTGTGTATATGGTATTTTGAATCAATAATACTTTCCTAACCAACGTGATAACTTGTTCAAATGCCACCATGCAAGCTGTAATTTCTTGCATCTCTGTTTCACGTCTATAGACTGTTGGCAAAAGTAAATTACGGAGAAATTTTACTGGTTTTGAAGGAACTAAAACTCACTTCACTCATATTCAAGGATTTCTAGAAGTTCTGTTACAACTTTCTGGCATTAAGAGACTTATTTCACTATTTTTTTCCCCGTTTAATTGGCACATAATAAGACAATGAACTCATGTCTTAAGGTGAATTAATCATCTTTTCTTTTGTGTTCTGCAATTCTACATCTCTTTTGCTGTTCCTATAAAACAAGGTATTTGGTCCCACTTTTTGCTAGCCATATAGTTTGGAACATTCCAATGGATGCATTCAACCAGTTAAGATGAGGATAGAGGTGTTCTTTGGGCCCAGGCACTTTCGATGTGTGGATTTCAGGCCCCAGTGGAACTTTTCAGATTTCTAATAAGTTGTGTCAAGAATGCTTTACCACCAAAAAGGCCGAGATACATTAAGGACACGTTCGAGTCCGATTGGCCGGAACGATTGTCAGGACATGTGTTATTTTCATATGATGCACCTGACTAATAGCGAGGAATTAGTATTCGATAGAACAAAAATAGTGAGGAATTAGTAATACCGCACTCTTAAAGCATTATCTATTGGTCTCCGTTTTCGGGGGGAGAAGATGTACAATATTTTGTGGTATTGGTTGTCCGACAAACAATCTGTCTTCGCTAATTGTTGCATTCAAATATTGTAGATGACTTTTCACTGGAGTTTTAGTGTAAACCAATTAATCCCGAGGTCAGTTTGGCCCATCAAACATACAAACCCCAAGAGGTTTTAGACAAGTCAATCAAACTCTCAACGGTGCCATCTTGATCTAACAGTTAAGGGTTCACCATGCGTAAAAGATAACACATGGGCTGAGAGTACAAGTAGGAGTCTATAGAGAATTGGGCTTAACTGTCCAAATGGGCTTTCACTTGCAGAAGTAGATGCTGATGTGATTATTGTGGGCTTTGAATTAAGTTGGATCTCACCACTAAATACAACAACTGGACATTCAAGAACCTAACCGAAGGCCATTGATTCGTATTATGCATTCACGGCCAGTTCCTGACTATATCAATGCTTCAGAAATTTGATATCTCATTACGAGAAAGACTACGGCTATCTTTTTTCACAGGTCTTTGGTGAATCTTAATTACCACTATTTGATTGTGGGTCCTCCGGTCGTCTTTTAATTTTCACAAGTCTTGGTGAATCTTAATTATCATTATTTGATTGTGGGTCCTCCGTCACCGTGAAAGAAAATATATACTCCAAGTACTGGCTGTGTTAGTTACTCCTACATTTTTTTGGAAAATGACGGCCCACGACTTGTTTTGATAATTAATACCTTTTAAGGACATGTTAAGAATATTTATTAATGAACAAAATGTCTTTGACGGGTATTAATTGTCAAAACACGTCCTTGGCCGTCATTTTCCCCCTTTTTTTTTTTTGCCTAATGGGTTCAAATATCAAATTGATGACCAAACATATAGTTAATCAGGGTACTCTAGCAAGATAGTTACTAGTTAATTGTCTCAGCTGGTATGGTATCTCTAGCTAGGCCGGACGAAAGGATTGCATGTTTCGAAAAATTTGTCTGAGACGAAGCTCCAAAAAGGAACACCCTTTATAGAGAAGAAGAGAAAAAAAAAAATGAAAAGAGATGGGGGCATGCAACACTTCGAAGTAGTAATTAATATATATAGAATCAGCCGGCCATGCAGTTGGGGGATGGGGACCAATGATCTCTGAACAGTCATAGCTAGGAGTACTAGTAGTTAAATAGCTACTACAATACAATACAATTAAGTCCTCTCGTCCGGTCATAATCATGGATTGTGGAGGCCATCACCCTGGCCTCCAATCTCCATATCCATAGATATCATAGTAGTAGTAGTAGAGTATGTGATTGCACAGAAAAACCGAAATGATGATCAATCAGCCACCTCATGTGATGTCATATAGGACGATTATATGTGATCTGCGATATGACCATTCTTTTTAATTTTGCAGCTTTGCTAGGGCATAGGGGTACTGAATTTGAAAAGAAATCGAAAGGATTGGTTTAAAAAAAAAAAAAGGAAGAGAGTTTTGGAAAATCACTCTTTTGTTTTATGGTTTTGTCGGTGGCGGAGTAAGGATTCCGATTCAGAGGTGCACTCAAAATCAATGTGCTCCCCTTCCTTCCACTGTCCTACAAAGATAGTCTATTACAAAATAACGTGTAATTTTTTTAGATAAAAATCAAAGTTAATTTTTTAATTTGGTGTGAACAAGTAATAAGAGATTATGCAGGAAGATTAGATTCAAAGAAAAAAATTCAGAGATAATATGTATGTTTCAAGCAAATTTCATAATTATTCGCAACCAAAATAATTAATCTTTCAGTAATTCAAGATTTTTATAATCATCATAGATTGGGGAAGAGATAAAAATAATAAAATAATAATAATAAAGAAGAAAAGGTGGAGAGTGATTTTTCAGTGCTGAACGGGTATATCCTACTTGGTATCCGTTCGGCGTATCCGAACCGTTTGATATACTTTTGGACCGCTCGGATTAAAATCATGTCTCTCCTTTCACCCCAACACTTTCTCTCTCCTTTTTCTCTCTCCAAATTTGAGCCATTCAAATATATAATAGACAGCTCGGATGCGCGAACGGACACTACGTGATACCCGCTCAACACTGAAAAATTTCCGTCCAGTAGGGTTGGCCAGACATGAATTTAATGGTGAGACCACAATGCTGAACGTGTGGTATTTGGAGGCTAAAACATGATAGAGTATGCGTGTGGGCTGATCAATACCTATACGGCTATATCTATAGGCTATAAGAGGTTACTCACAAGTAAAAAAAAAAAAACCCTAAATTTTAGTGAGGCCTGTGCGCCTGTCTAGTTGTCTCCTCTACTGTGTTCCAAAAAGTCAGTTATTGGATACTTTCTATCGCATAATTTGTTGGTATTGGGATCATACTTGTCAATCCCGTATCGTACTGGTCGGTACGTATCGAATTTGAAAAAATTTGGTATCCTAACACTCCAATATCGTTCCGGACCAAATACCAATCTTTGCCGCTCGGTACCGGCCGTTTCGGTAAATACTGGCCGAGATAAGGTTACTGGAAATTCTGTCCGGATTTTGTAGAGCGTTTTTTTTAATTTTATTTTGGAACGTTTATAAAAAAAAAATTTGTTTTTTTTCTGGTCACGTTAAAAAAAAAAGTTGTCCGTTTCAGAATTTTAGCAAAATATGGGCTTAACCATAGTTACGTGCGCGTGGCTCAAATCCCGGATTTGCATCCCCCCTCGCTCAAATAAACCGTGACACGCACCCGATTAATTGGTTTCCGAATCAGTTTTTTCAAATTGCCTTCTGCCACGGCCCATCTTTCTGAGCGCGCGAGACCTCTTCTTAAGTCCTCATTCACAAGTCCACTAGTGTGCAAAATCATTTAAAATGAAAAAGAGTTTTGTAACTAGGCAATAGGGGACAAGAGGCAAACACATAAATGTTTTATGATGAATTGCATGGTATGAGGGATTTTTTTGAATTATAATTATTATATATATTATAGTTGCGGTAAATTCGAAAACGGTACCCGGTATTTGACCGGTACTGGTACGTACCATACCAATAGAAAAAACGGTACCCTGACTGGTATAGTATTCAAAACATTGATTGTGATACTCCGAGAACGCTGAATCAATACTTGTGACATGAGGTTTGTGAATCTTTCAATCTTGTATACCTTGACACAATGGTGGTGTCAGGATTTTCAATAAGTGAGGTCGGAAACTTAAACTATGCATACTGTGCAGTTCACTTTTCTAGTTAATTGAAAGTAAACAATTAGGATTAACAAGTTAATCAAGTAGATATATATATATTAATAACAAAATGTAGCTTCAATTTACAATTGACTTTGATGACTTTTCATACTTTGGAAACGATGAATAATAGCTTCGTTTGTTTTGGTTTCAAAAAAATCATTTTCTATAGACACAACTAAACTATTATGCATCTATTGGTCACACATACTCTTTACAATCTTTATTGCAAAAAAATACTCACTATCATGGCAGTAGCAACCGGTAAAATAAAAGCCAAAGTAAGAAGCTTATAAACCATTTGGAATTTTGTCATATCTCTTCAGGTCTTAACCATTTTCTGCGCAAGGTCACTAATTACTTTCAAATTGGGAAACTCCTCACTAGGACGCACATCCATGATGGAATTTTGTCGATGGAGATTCTATTTCGACTCATTTCTTCTTTAAGTACAAAACTCTTATATTCGTTGGGGCAAAAGTAAATTTCAAAATGGGGTCAAATTAGTAAAAATGAGATAAAAATTATACCTATTTCTAGCAAAATTTGGCAGTCAGTAGGGTCGACTACTCGCCCTTATCTCTATATCCCTCTGCTTATGCCTTGACGACAATTTAAAGTAGTCATTCTTAAGAAAAGTAAGTGCAAAAACTTTGTGCAAAAGTAACTTTCCATTTCGTGAATCTTTTCCTCCTTGGCAAAATCCAAGAGCGAGAGACAAAATTTTGAGACCTCCCCGAGTTAGGAGGTCAAACCATTTTATTCGATGGAGTGACAAAAGAAAGGCTCGAGGTTTAAGCCAAACATATCACAAAAGTCAATAGGAACTACTAATAAACAACCCACAAAGAGATTAAGCACAAGCTCCAAACTGAAAAGAGACAAATTATCCACAAGCTACATCAAAAAGGAGCTAAATTACATCAAATTCCTACAATCTTCCACTTTTGCCATCAGTTTACACGATTCGCCGTGCCCTGACAGGCAAGTCAACTGCCCCACATCATATATTAATCAAATCATTGCAGCTTTTACTCCAAAACCAACCTTTTTCCTGCGTATTAAAACCAGACGTCCTAAGAATAGAAAAGGATAGGACTGGACCACCTGTTTCTTGCCAGTTGTAGGTGTTCTAGGACAGCGAATAATTTTCCCTATTTACTTACAACTTAATAGTACTAGTATTAGCGGAGTACTACTATATAGCAGACCTCATTAACACTGCCTTGTTCGATCTCAGTTGGTTGGGGTCTTGGGCTTTCTTGGTATGCACCGGGCTCTCATTCCTTCTGTCCCTTTATCTGTTAGCTCCAAATGTGATGTCCTGTGGTGGATCAAACCCATTAAACAAGATTAAGCAAAATTAATACTTATGCATTGGGAGCTGTAGATAGTCAACTCTATCTTTTGCGGAATCTTGGGAAAAGATAATCCAGAAATCAGGAATCACCAATATGGCACTCCCAAACTACATTGCCCCATGCCAAAAACAATTGTTGTTTACATGAGGAAAACTGCTGAGGATATACTAAAAGGTTGCTCCACTACTTGATAGAGCTCGTTTTTTTTTATAACTCGAGTGTGCAGGCCAATTTAAGCGCACCTTAATTAACCTTGAGGGCCAATTCCACCACCCACTTGCAAGGTGCCCAATTAAACCTAGAGTAAAGCTTCGTATGGATTAACTCAAAAAGAGTTTGATAACGTCCGAGAGGTTTCAAATCTAGACCTTAGGAGAAAGCAAATTCTTAAATTCAAAGCCTTGTCTAGAAGGCCTACCCTTTGAGTTATTTGACTAATTCTCATGGACCAGACTCCAAGAATTCATTAAGAATCCAGTATTCTTTTGTCACTCTACGGTTTGAAAACTCACCCAAAAAAATGATATTTTTTGGTCCAATGACTCCAATGCCACTAGTGCTACATGTTATGAGCTGCATTGAATTCCCAGCAGCAGAATTAGAAATGTGGACTTTCCACATGGTCCAAAAGCCAAAGTTTTCTAGGAACGCACCAATTCAACGCAATCGTAATTATTAATTAACTCAGGGCAGCAAAAAAGATGGTGACCTTGTACCATATCTTTGTGGGTTGGGTGGTAACAGTGATGCGAAGAGGGAAAGTTTGGGCATCAAAGCTAAGCTAACCCATAGGCAGTCGCTGTTCTTTTCTTGTTTGCCCTCGAATCCAAATGAGGACGACGGGTAACCAAAGAATCCGATATTCGGGAATCTGAGTTTGGAAAAAGGAGCTGCAAGGACAATCTGACATGCCGTGTATATAAAGGAGGCTGTGTCTGTGAAATGGCAAAACAAGTGAATATATTCCCCTCAAATACTCCTAAGTTTGGACGAGGAAGTGTGAAATTTGTGTACTAAAAGGAATAAATTGTTTTCAGGTCTCAACACCAGAAGAAACAGTGCTCTACCCTACCCTGTTAATATCACTGTGCGTACAGCTTAGCTATAGCTATATATGAAAAGAATCTGATACTTTGCACCAGGCTAGAATATACTCATACTCGAAACAATGGTGTTTTCGGTTCTGCACACCAACAGAAACAGAGCTCTGCCCAGATAAAGAACTATGTAAAGAACTGATACTTTGTACCAGTACATAACCAAAAATTTGCTCATAACAATGAAGGAATAACATATTTATTATTTGTTACTTTGCACTACTATATGATCAAAAAACACTCATTCTACTAACGATGAAGGAATGACGTTGCTATTTGCTACTTGCAGAGTTGAGGTAAAATAATGATGAAAGGTTTTGCTTCCGGTGAATTCTGGATAAATTTCCCTTATGCGTTGCTATTATCAACGCAGTTTGTATATGTGGCATTGTCAAAGTAAACAATGAAGATTATGTGAAATAAAGAAGGAAGACAGATTTATCTAATTCACAGCTGATCGAAGTATGCAATTAACAACAGTGTTCTAAAAGTCGGCTGCCTAGGCCGACTACTCCCTGCCTAAGCGCTAGGCGGTGGTCCAACGCCTAGATTGGGCAGCCGACTAGTGGACGCCTAGTCAACGCCTAGGTGCTTAGGCGGCTGACTAGTCGGCACCTAGGTGCTACGTGGTCCTTTTCTGTCTGACTAGCGCCTAGCAATTTTTAGAGCATTAATTAACAACTACAACACATGAAGTCATCAATCTTGTAGCATAGCGTTATGCATATTTCATATTAGGAATGGCTAATACTCCTACTAGACTAGAGGATGAGAAGCAAGCAAACAAAATGAATCCATGTGAATCTGAAAGTTTAGTCAGATACTTGAAACCATAAATCAATCAGACAGTAAAATAGCAGAAAAAACAAAGAACCAGAACCTCACTCCCTACTCACCTGTCTGCGTTGTAAGAAGACGACCTCTTGAGGCTTGGAAATTCCTCCTTCTTTGTCTCTACCAAGCTCCCACTGAAGTACTCCTTATCCTCCATCTTACTTTTACCATTATTGTTCCCCCTCCCAATCACTTCTTGAAACCTAGGGTTTTCCACATTGCCCTCCTCTTCTCCCTTCCCCACCTGATCCCTCCCCCCACCTCCACGCGGCACCCTCCCCTTGTAGTGCGAGATCAACGAGAACCGAGGGTCCTTTGCCGACGTCGCCCCACAGTCCCTGAACGAGATCGAGCCGCATGAGATCAGCTGCATCAGGACCGACGACGCCCTGTGCCGTCCGCTTGGATGATGGTTGTCGGTCGTCCGATCGGCGCCGATCTCTCCAGGCGGACACAGGACCAGTCGGCCGTCGGCCTTCATTAGGGTTTCTAGGGTTTCGGGGCTCGAATCCGACGGCGGCGGAGAGATCTCCTCTCTGCTCAACTCGGTGCTCTCTTCTTCTTTCTTGTGTTGTCTCTCCTCATCTTCTTCTGTGATAGGTCTGCGACGGCGTCGTTTGTCGTCGGTCTGAGTGGACGCGTCGGCGGCGGCGGAGGACTCGCCGGGGGACTCGGCCTTGTAGACCTGGTACTCGTGGAGATCTATGGCGCTCCAGGACTGATTCCGACGCCGCGTCACCGCGGCCGGAAAATCAGAATCGTCGCCGGAGGGTCGGGTCTCCGGCGGCGGTCTCCTGAAACTGGAAGAGAAGGACTCGTCGGATTTGGAGATGAGAGAGGCGCCGTCGAGAAGCTCCGATCCTTTGAGAACGTACTCTTTGCCACTGGCCGGGTAGATGAAATCGCTCTCGGACAAATCGTGCCACACGAATCCGTTCCTGTAGCCCCTGTAATCAAATGCCAAATTCAGAAAACGTAATACAGTATCTAATAACACGTATATTGCGTTGTGTTTAAGTGTTAAACTAAGTCACATAATATGCGTGCACGCATAGGAGTGCATTAGCAATAACAAGCGCGAATGCGTTTTTCAAAAACATCGTACGTTACTAAAATTCACAAGGTTGAAGATCGAAAGAGCGAGTATAGAGTGAGGTACTGAAGGAATATGGATTACTATGTAATTAAGCGTTAAGTAGGACAGAGTACAGAAGTGAAATGTACCGTTTGGAAGACCAGGAATACATGGAAGCCATGCCTTTTCCACGGAGGAAGTTCAATCGGTTAATGACATCTGCGTAACAGAGAAATCAAGACAATTAAAATCTGAATAAACGAACAGAAATCAGAATATGAGGGAGCGGGTTTTTCGTTTCGTGTTATTGTTAGGTATTTACCTCTGAGGTAGAGACCTTCGGGGGAGGAGAGAGGGACTTCCATGAAGTGGGGTTGCTCGAGCTGGCCGTTACGGCAGAGGTAATAGAC
Organism: Rhododendron kiyosumense; assembly: GCA_019656275.1. Classification (NCBI taxonomy): domain Eukaryota; kingdom Viridiplantae; phylum Streptophyta; class Magnoliopsida; order Ericales; family Ericaceae; genus Rhododendron; species Rhododendron kiyosumense. The sequence goes on from BPLS01000658.1 coordinate 188,309, forward strand.
GACGGGGACTTTCCTCTCTGCTGCCTTAAGCTTGCTACTGGATGGTTCGACCCAGACTTTGGTCCGTTCGGGACTGGTTTCCCTCTCTTTCCATTTCTGGGGCAGTAGGGCCTCCGTCGTTCTTCCTCTGGAACTTACCGCCATTGAAAAGATAGGAATAGGACCCCCAAAACTGATGGAGTAGTAGCTAAATGATAAAAAAACTTCTACTAGGACTAGTACTACGTAGGAGTACAACAGAGGAAAGCTCGATATATACAGTGTGTTTTCAGAGGGATGGAGGAGGAGTCAGGAATGATACCGAGGTGGAGTTAAAATCTTCAACCCTTTTTCTTCTCTTGGTTTTTGGAATTTGTTGGGTTAATAAAAGGGTAGGTAGAGACCAGAGAGAGAGAGAGAGAGAGGGGGTGTCACGTTTTTTATGGAGTAGTACTATAAGGAGAGAGATGGGTATATACTAGGAAGAGGCAGGGGTCAAGGGGGTGGAGTGTGAAATGGAAGGAGGGAAGGTGTGGACGGAGATGGGGGGAGTGAGGGAGGGAGCAGAAATTCAAAATTGGGTGCGGCAGACAACAGCTACCGAACAAAATTAAAAGTATTATTCGCTGACACTCCTTTGTTTATACTGCTGCTCGCTACTACTGAGGCTTCGTTTCGGAACGCGAAATAAATATTTATTTTTTAAAAATGTAATTTTAAGTTAAAAAATTATGGGTTTATTAAAATCTAAAAATATACAATATGGATTTTGTTTGAAAGATCTCATTGAGATCTTTAATACAGTGTAAAAAAAAATGAAAAATTATTTTTCATTTATATTATTTTTGAGTTTGAAAATGTGAAATAAGTATTTATTTTTTTAAGAAGATGTTCTGGAACGGACTCTGACTTTATTTTTCAATCATTATTCTATTTCTTTCTTCAATCATTACCCTATTTTTTCAATTATTACTTTTTCATCTTTCTCTATCTCTCTCTAATTATTACCCATCTCTTCAATCATTACCCTATTTCTCTCTCCACCACTATCAAAACTAAATTAAACTAAACTCTCAACCAAACAAAAGAATATAGTTTTGTTTTTTTTCTGTTTTCATAGTACTAAAATCGAACTTTAATTATGAACTTAATTAGATTATAGACTTCTCTAGCGTGTTGAAGTTTCATACTAGTTAGTACTACCTCCATCTCAATTTAATTGTCACTTTTGAGAGTTCGTACCACTTTTCAATTGATTATATTTTGTAATTTATAATGTTTTATGTGATTTTGAAAATATTATATTACAGAACAAATCGAGATCTATCAAATAAGATTTATATTGAATATAAAATTTATTACCAATTTAAAAATATAATTAATTTTTTTATCCAGTTAAAATAAAACTGGGACAAATAACTAGGACAGAGTGAGGTAATTACCTGATTTAGTAAAGATGGTAAGTCAACATTGTACTAATAAGGAGTGGAAGGTAGTTATACCTGATTTTCTATGGCTCATGTGCAGGAATGCTTAAAAAAAAAAACGAGAAGAGTCCTCTCTCTCGCTCCTCCCTTTCCCCTTTTCTTCTGAACCACACCGGCGGCTAGGGTTTTGCTTGGGGCCCGGCGGTTAGGGTTTTGCTTGGGGCCTTTTCCGGCGCCTCATTTCTCTCCTCTCTCCGGTCTCTCTATCTGTCCCTCTCTTTTTTTCCTCTTTCAGTCCCCTTTCCCTACCCATCCGCAAATTTTCTCTCACCCTTTGCTGTCTTTGGCATCGTCTCTCCATCAGGTAGCTGTTATCGCATGGGTAAAGTCAATTTCGTCCTAGAAAAATTCAATGGACGCCTATTCTGAATATTTTATCCAGGATAAGTGAATTTCGATTATTAATAATTTCTCATATTTGAAAAGTATAATCTAATTTGTCCCCCCCCTACATGGTTTCTGTTAATAGTACACTATAATTAAGGAGTTGTTATGAAGCCCTATGCTAGCTTTACAATTTGACATTCAGTATGAAATGTTTGACATTAAGCAGAAAGTGTGTTGACTTCTCATACTTCTAAACCCAATTAAAGAATGAATAAATTTTGAACTGATTGGATAACCACACAAAATACTTATTTTTAGAGAGAGACTTCTGTGAGAATTTTAATATAGGGGGACATTATTGGCACATTCATAAGTGGGTCCAATGTGTAGTTTAAAAGTGATTTCAACCCACATCAGTGACCTTAATAAATAATAGTAGGAGTAAATGGTCCCAAGATTTTGCTAAATATTATATACGCGCTAAAGTTCCTCTCCACCTTCTCGTACTTTTACGTTACGAGTTCATTATGAGGCCATATCAATGACCAGAACCAGTGAAATTTTTTATCACACGAGTCTATTCATTCGCTATTAGTTCATTCATTTTGGGAACCTATTTTGAAAGCATACAAGTTTCTAATTTTTACTCCTACATTTTTTAACTTATACTCCAGTTTTGTCATGGGCCTATTGTACGCTGTCAATCGTGGTTGTGGGATAAATTGTAAAAAGTGATTATGATTATTTCTCAGGTAGAAAAATGACGACTATAATTAAAAAGTTCATTTGTCAAGATTTCAAGGAGCTTGTCCAGTAGAATAAAGTTGGGATTTAATTTTGGCTTCTCCACCACAAAATATAAATTTGGACCCAAGTGGCGAAGAAAAATTGACAATATATAGGCATGAAAAGCTCAAATCATATTTATTTCTAATGTGACAGAGAAAATGGCCAACATGCATTAGTCCCTCGAACCAATCGTTTTCGTTCAACCAACCTTAGCTCTAGGTGCTTCTTTTGGTTGTTTTTCATTCTTAAATTCTGTTATTATCAATGTTATTCAAGAAACAAAGTCTAGAAAAAACTACCGGACCCACCTATAGTTGGAGTTGTTCAATTTATGTAGTGTATCGTACTTCACACGCAGTTATGTTTGAAGTTGTGTTTCTAGCATTAATTTCTCTCAAAAAAAATACTCCAGTTGCCATCGGATCAAATTTTGAGATTTGATTTCCAATTTAATTTTTAAAAAAAGTTACCTACGAAAAATAATTTTCACACTCTTCTTTTTACGATTCAAAATTATATTTTTTGTCTTTATCCGCATAAATTTACCATGTTGTCATTTTTTAAAAAAAATTTAGACACGTCATTTTTTCAACATATTTAAATTGCAAACATTCAAGGACAATATGGTAAATTCATGTGAATAAAGACAGAGAAAAAAATAAGAGTGAAAATCTCTCCCAACAAAACATACTCTCCCCGTCTTATTTTCATTGTTCATTATTCATTTCGCCCTTTTTTTTTTGTCTATTGCCTATATTTTTCATGATTTCAACAACTTTGTATTATAGAAAAAATTAAAATCTATCAAATAAAATTCATATTGTATATTTTTCAAAATTCACATCGAAAGATACAAGCAACGAACACAAAAAAAAAAAAAAAAGGAGAAATGAAATAGACAATCACTTTGTTTGGTTTAGATTTTAAAAAGTTATTTTTGAGAGTTGGAGTGGTAATGAGTGAAGAGAGATAGAGAGAAATATTTATTAAAAACTGTGTCGAGAGTTAAAAGTTATTTCCAAAATGTCAATCCAAGCAAGACCAATGAAGTAGTAACTTTTTTTGTTTTCATTGTAACGAGTCAAATTGGTTGACCAATTCTTGATTGGCCAGTGCAAGCGATGATTACGCTAAAACAGACTTCCCGTCTCAGGGAGTTTTAACGCCCATTTGAGGAGGAAGGAAGTGCGGGCCGCAGGGCAGGACACGCGGCGAGAATCAACAGGAGGAGGAGCACCAGTCCTGTGGAAAGGTCAGCAATCCAATCATCAATGAAACAAGCAGCAGCAAAAGACGGGATTTGATCATGTCTGGGAGATCCAGTTGGACGGCTCAGATCCGAAGAAAAGACACGAGAGTACCCGAAAGGGATCTCAAGGTGGGGGCGGGGGGAGGCCATCCATATCTTTCTCATGTGATTGTCACGGTTAAAATCGGACGGTCGTCGTTTTGTGGTGTGTCATTGGCCTCCTTGGATTGGATTGGACTGTTGTCTCCTCCCAAAGTTGAAAAAGGTCCGACGGATCTCTACTCAAAGCATTTCTAACTGGTGATTCCCATGTTTCAATTGTTTTCTCACTGTGTTAAAAGCATTGGGAAAATTTTCACTCAACCCCACCATAGGTACGGACCACATTCATACCGACGAAAACGCGGGCTCAATTTGAATTCCATAGGAATGATCTGAGCCGTTCAATAATTTTTTTAAAAAAAAAACCAAGTGGCTCATGCGAGAATCAGCTCAATAGGATATATGTTGGTGTTAGATCCAATCATATTATAAGATTGGATCAAGCACCTATACATATCCGATTGAACTGATTCTCACAGGGCCCACTAAATTTTTTCAATATTGAACAACTCGAATCATCCGTACGGAATCCGAAATGGCCCCGTGTTTCCATCAATATGAATGTAATCGATTCCGTCACAACTTATAAATTTCATTGACCTCCCTTAAGTTTTATGACAAAAGCCAGGTCTCAATTTCTGAAATGTCACTACCCTCCTTTGAATTTGGTGAGTGTCAATTATAGTAGTATTCAAGTACATCGGTGTGATGCGCAGTTTTCGCTTCATTAGCATGTGTTGTACAGTAGAATACTAGTCCAAGATATATCGGCAAAATAGTCCAAAGTTCACACTCACTCCCAACATGCATGGCACGTGGACATGCACATGCGTATGCATTGCAATTTGCTACAGCCCTCGTCTGTAGAGCACCCCGGCCCACACCTTCCACATCTCTCCATCGCAGAAAATTATTTCGTGCTACTTCAATGTTTTAGGGTGAGAGATAATCACTCCTCAATCGCCCGGGCAAATAGGAGGTATTGTACAAAACAATGCTTCTACATATACAATTGGGATATGATTTTCCATTCCGTAAGTATACAATATTCAACCACAACACTTCACATGCAGGTGGGACCCACATGTGAGTCCAACCCGTGGGTCACACACCTATGCGAGAGTATTTGTCATTGAATGTTGGGTATATATCTTTATTGGTGATTTTCTGGTCTGATCACTATCGAAGATCAATAATACTAGGGCTACAACACCGACCACATCCACCTGCGTAACACTGCATGATTGGTAATGGAAGAACAACCACTTTGAAACTACTACTTTGCCAATAGTATACATTAATAAGAGTTAGCGGGAGAGTTAGTTAATTAGTCCACAGACAAGTGTGATTGGTGTTGTGGTGAACTGTTGTGTCCGTATCATTATTGATCGAAGATATAATAATCATAAATAATTTTGTTGAATTAATGACAAGGAGAAAATAATATTGTTCTTATCTTCTACGGTACCCTATAACTCAGGCTTTGTAGAAAAGTAGATCCGAGGATTATTCAAAATCAAATGCAAAAGCTTCAACCAAACGTGACGTACTTGGTCCTCTATATTTCATAATCTTACAAATAATTTAATCAAGTTAATTCAGAACATGATAGTAGGTACAGTATTAGCTTCCTTAACTAGTTGGCATTTGTTGAACTAGACAATCTCTCCTTTGTAAGAACAGTTTTCTCTCGCCTCCTCGTGTGTTTACACTGAAACTCTTAACCCTAATTACAATGCTATTGCGTTATAAATAGGTAAGGTCCAATGGCCGAAATTGCCCCAGTTAAAAGTAAAATTACCGTTTTTATGTTGGACTTCATCCCCAACAGCCTCCTTGTTAGGAAGTGTAAACTCCATCGTGGAGAGGATATTATGGGTTGGTCCTTTCAATGCTCGTCTCTTTATTGTATTCATCCTATCTTAATCGGAAAGGGGGAGTGTGCTGTGCAGCTTCGTGCTGCACAGCTTGCTGCACGGCCTCCGGCGAGGCTTTTCCGGCATCGGTCCGGCGATCGGAGATGTTTACCGCGTAGAGCTCGTCGAGTTCTACATGCACACCAAAAATCAGCTCGATCAAATGTCGTTAAGGGCCTCATCGGAACATATATACTTGAAAAAAAAATGAATCCTAATGGATACAAAACACTGGATCAAAACCACTAAATTCATTTTTTTTCAAGTTATATATGTTCCGATGAGGCCCTTAACGATATTTGATAGAGCTGATTTTTGGTGAACATGTGGAAATCGACGAGCTCTACATGGTGAACGCCTCTGATCGTCGGACCGATGCCGGAAAAGCCTCGCTGGAGACCGTGCAGCACGCTGTGCAGCACGAAGCTGCACAACACACTCCCCCTTTCCATTTTAATCGCCAAGGCTTCCTTAGTCTAAGTGGTTTAACCCCAAACTTAACCCCAATTACAATGCTACTAGATTTATGAAGTTCAGATTCAGATTGAATTCGAGCAATTTCGGATTCGAATCCAATCCAGTCCATTGATAGGCCTACTTGAAGGTTTACCAGTTCGAGCTAACCATATGGGACGATTGAGTGCAATCCACAATGGACATTTTTTTAGGTCTAGACTAGAGAAGGTTCTTGCATTGTGTATAGATATATGTGCATGTATAAATCAAACATAATACATTAGGCCCCGTTTGATAATCCTCTTAAGCCTTGAGATTACCCTTGTTTGATAACCCAAATAGATCCAGACTAATAATCCCTTGGGATGAGTAGTGTGGCCTTTAGGGGGGATTCACAATACCCCTAGGACTTGGTATTGGTAATCCAATCCCAAGTAGGTTGATACCAAAATACAAAGTTGCCATTGAACTAGTGATGGAAGCTATTTTGCATAAGGGCAAGAATGAAAATATATTATCAATCCAATCATATCCCATGGAAACAAACATGGTATTAATAATTTCATCATTTAATCTCATTCTAAATAAACATACTCATTATTAGAGGTGGCAAACAGACGGGTCTGGCCGGGTTGAAACGGGTCATGGATCAAATATGGGTAAAAAAATTAACATGTTGAAATAGGTCGGGTCGAATATGGGTCAAGACAAACCCAAACCCACCATTTTTTGAATAAAAATGAAGCAATTAGAGACTAAAAAAGCTTTAAAAATTCAGGTTTTTACTTCTTCTTTTTTCTATTTCCAAACAGTAACGTAACTTCGACGAAGAGTCAGAGGCCGCATTAGAGAATTGTCTGGAAGGCAATAATTGCACCAATTGTACAGTTTCGATCTTCGTTCCGTTCGCCGAAACCAATGCTTCGATTTGGATTAAAAAGTGAAGTGACTTCTTTTTTTTTTTGTCTCTATTCAAATTTTTTTGTATTTGTTTGTTTTGCGACAAACTTTTTATCCCTATTAGTTCCTCTTGACGAGAGAATCGAAAAAGTAATTTTTTTTTTACTTTTACCCTAATATTTTTTAAAATATTCAAGATAAATTCTAACAACCGATTTTTTGGGCTTTATCATGGATGTTTTCAAAAATATTTGGGTAAAAGTTATAATTTTTACTTTTTTGATCGAAGCGAATCAAAAATTGTAAAATGCTTGTCGCAAAACGATAAACGCGAAAAAAGTTGAATAAGGAAAAAAAAAAAAGCCCAAAAGAGAGAGAGAAACTCAAGGGATTAGCCTTGTAATTACATTTTTTTTTTTGTCATTTTGTTACCCAAACAGTTAGAGAGAGGGAGAGATGGGTGAATTGGAGAGAGAGAGAGAGAGTGATGGGTGAATTGATTGATTGTAGGCAGTGATGAATCAGAGAACTGGACGGAGGGGGGCTGCTGTCCCCAAGGGGATAGCAGCGTGTTGCTGCCCCGATTTTGGAACCCACCCCGGTCTCGTTTCGATAATCGGAATCGTTCACTTTATAGAGCTCGTTGAGTAGAACAGCTATGCAAAAAATCAGCATAATTGGATATCATTAAGTTCCTGATCGGAGCCCATATAACTCTTAGTCAATGGGTTACATTGGATTTAATTCAGTGTTTTGGATCCATTCTTTTCAAGATAAAAAAGTTCCGATTAGGCACTTAATGATATCCAATTAAGCTGATTTTTTTCAAAGTTATTCTACTTGACGAGCTTTATAAAGTGAACGATTCCGATTATCGAAGTGAAACCGGAATGGACCCCAAAATGAGGCCCAACAGCATGCTACTGTCCCCTTGGGGACAGCCCAGAGAACTCCGGAGAGAGTTCGGGCAAGTTAGAAAAATGGGTGGTGGACCATTTTTAATTCTAACCCATATTAAATTTACTCTCAACCCATCTAAACCCATAAAAATATAGAATGATATGGGTTGAACCCATATCAACCCATTACACAATATGGGTGGATTGGATTGGGTTACAAGTGGGCGAATTTGGGCGGATTAAGAAATATGGGTTAAAATTGCCATCTCTACTCATTATCAATCATTTCTCATTATTAATCTCATCTCATTACCAATCTCAATCCTAATCCCATTTTCTTACGAATCTCACCAATCTATTACTGTTATCCAACGGAACTCAAGTGATGACTCTTTCCAATCCCCAAGCAATGCAAGATTGTATTTCTTAACATCCCCTCAGATGCAGCCACATTTGAAGTTTATTACGTGTAACATCTTTTTGGGTTCATCATAGTGCAGCCTTTTGTTGGGCCTATCATCACAGGGTGCGAGTTGTCAAATTTTAAAACATAAGGTGGAATGAATCTTGCTCTGTTACCCTGTAAAAACTTCATATCTAACGAACCAAAAACTTAAGCTACTTGGTGGGTGCTGCAACACTTACAATAACTTCAGCTTTCCCCACCTTTTACCCAATAAAATGGTGGTGTGCTCCCAAAGTCCCAACAGTTAGCACGGACTACTTAGCATGGCCATGATTCTTTTGGGCTTCCAAATTCGTCCGTGGGGCTTTCAGGTGATGTTTCTAGATTGGGCTTTTTTGTGAAAAGGCAGAATTGGGTTTTTACTTTTTTTTCTTGGGAGCAACGGAAATGTGGGTTTTTAGTTTTTTGTCGATAAGAGTGATTTCCACTAAATTTTTTGTCTTCGAACTAATTGACAACGGTCGTGTTTTTTTTTTCTTCCAATATTGTACACATCAACAGAGGTTAACAAATAGTCAGTAAATTAGTCCACATGAGATTCAGAAGCTATCCATAATCCTGAACTCCAACCAACCGCTTCTCACAGAGCTCGAACTCAGGCCTCCACTAAGGATAGCGATGGGTGATGCCAACTGAGTTAAGAGCACTAAATGGTACTTCCTCGGTCCCATTTTCATTGTCCTTTTTTTATATTCGCGTCAGTTGTTAATCGCTTATATCTTTCAATATAAATCTCCAAAAATATGTAATATGGATCTTATTTGATAGTTTTCAATTAGGTCTATAATACAAAGTTTTCAAAATTATGAAAAATATTGTTGATTGGGAGATATAAGCGTTTAAAGATTGACACGAATAACGAAAGTGGACAACCAAAATGGGACAGAGGAAATATTTTAGTTGAGACATGTGAGTAAAATGACTTACTCAGAAATCTGTAAAAACATGAGCTTTAGTCTATTTAGCCATTGAGAGAAACTTACCCTAATCAATCATTCTATCTCTACACCCACTTAGAGCATCCACATCTATCTCTCTTCTTCCCTCTCCAAACTAAATTAAAGAGCCAAAACTCAAAAAACACCTCAAAACACCCAATATCAGCCTCTCTTCTTCCCTCACTATTTTACAAAAAATTACATTTTCTCCAGTAGCTCGTTTTCTTTACAGAGCTACTGTTCACTCGTGTCGGAATATTTTAATCACTCCCTCTCTGCCAACTGATGACGATGACGACAAAGACTTGGTTGGTGAAGTAGCCATTGAAAATGAAGACCACGACGCAGACGATGATGGCAAACGGTTCAAGACGGAATCGAAGATTATATATGGTTTCGAGTCGGAATTGAAGACTATATTTTGTTTCAAAAGGAGGGAGAGTGAGAGATTGGTGGGTTTCCGTTCTTGTCTCAAGAGGGGAGGGGGGGGTTCCGTTCATTTTTGCTGGTTTCTTGGGTTGAGGTTGAGAGGAAGTGAGAGAGTTAAGTTAGAGAGAGAGGGTTGCTCCGTTGCTACGTTTGCTAGTTTTTTTTTTTCGTTGTTGCTATTTTGCTGGTTTGGCTGGGGGGTAGGGGTAGGGGTAGGGGTAGGGGGTGGGGTAGAGGGAGTGAGAGTAAAGTAGTTTTTTTTTTTTTTAAGTATGAATATTTAATTAAGTAGAGAATGAGAATAAAGAGTTTGATTTTGTGCAATTGTAAAAAAGTGACAAGTTAAAGTAGAGAAGTGGATTTTAAAGATTAATTTGGTCCAAAATCAGCTGAGGCCGATGCGGATGCCCTTACACACCCACACTCACAATAGCAGTGGAGCCCGCACACACTACACATCCAGTATGTGTGTGGACCCACCTCTATTGTGAGTGCATGTAAGTAATTGTGTAAATAGGTGTGGAGTTAGAATTTTCGTACCCTAATAATGGATGCACCTATGTGGGGATGACAGAGCAATTCTGTCCGGTGACTTGTAATTTTCTAAAAAATGCCCTTCCACCCACAAGTTTTATCTTCTTTTGCAAATTTTCCCACTGGAATTTTCCAACACATACTTCTCCATCCGTTTAATTCTGTTCCTTTGTCAGTTTTTGTTTAGACATCAAGCCTCTAGTTTATAAAAGGGTTCTCAAAAAACCAAGTAGTAATTTATGCTGGTTCTTTTATCTTCTATATATACTGAAGTTCATTAGATCGAATTCTAGGAAATCTACACTTTTGAATTCCACTTAAATGATCTCGAATTTCTAAAATCAAGTCGTTAGACATCCTTCTTGCCAAAGTACCGACTGATCTAAATGACCAACAAAATAAACCCTATTTTGAAGTTCAGCCTGAAACCCTTAAAAACAATTGATCGAATCTCATGTCGGTCTTAGAAAATGCTGAAACCCTACTACTGGTAAAGTAAGGGAGCAAATTTTCCTAGTGGCCATGCATACATCATAGACAACCAAGAAGTGCTTACCTGTTTTTTATATATATATATATCTACAAAGACCTGGACATTTTCCAATGGTAGAAAGCAACGTGCATATATATACATGTGGCCTTCCTCTTCCTCTAACTTCTCCATCAAATTGCCTAAGCAGATAGTGATATACTATCTGATATACAATAGCACTAGATGGTGCACTATTTTTTGTCTCAAGCATATTTTTGAATTTCAGGATTTCATGGAGAACATCAAGTTAGGAAGGAAGTTACTCCTATCAAACTTCAAGGAAAATTCGCTACTATATTTTAGCTGCTGTGAATACAAGAATATTATCAAGATGTTTCTCTGTGAAACTGATCAGTTTGTCACTATGAGTCTATGATAGGTTTTCGGACAATATTGGAAGTGTTCTCGTTTAACTAGAAGACAAGAATGAAGTTAGAAAGTCTTTCTCTATGTTCAATTCAACTGATTCGCATAGGCGAACATGGTTTTTGTAAGTAGTTGCGCCTCTAACCTAACCTTACTATGCTACCCAATGAGCTGAGGTTTGATAAGCTGGAAAGGAATTGTGCATATCGTTTGCCTATTTCAATCATATCCAAATTTGCAAATGCCTTATGCCCCCATCAAAATCTATACTTTATCAACGATCAACTTGAATTTAGGCTGGTAAGGTCTATCAGGCTATCAGCTAAGGAAAACCCATTTGCACCACTCCTTTACTACTTCACATTTAAATACCCCTACTTGCGATTATCTTGATCTGGCCGGTAGCTAATGTGACGTTACCTCTATTCTCAGTGCACTCCTCTATCACGTACTATTATTGCAGATAAGTTCCCCATTGTGAAGCTTACACAGCAAACAAGAAAAATTAAAACAAAATGGGCAATCATTTTCTGGACTTCTCTATCCGTGTGAGAGCTCGCGCCTCTGGTTCAAGTGGTAAACTATCAGTGACAAGTTCCCTTTCAGAATTCGCTGCGGGTCTAGAGTCCCAATAATAATGCCCAAAAGAGGGCCCCATTTTGTGATCGACGCGACTTAGAGGTCTTTTCCGAAGGAGGGTGTTGATCCCTGATCTGAGGTTGAGTTTGTTCCAGGATCCGCCACAGATTTAGAGTCCCAATGAAAATGCCAAAGAGAGGATTGACTACGCCAAGGGGCAAACCTACCTTGGGGGCGGGTGGGCCCCGACATCACCCCTTTTCTATTATATACCTCTATAAATTTTGCAAAATCTATACCATATTTTACTGTGTAACCCAAAAACAGAGTAAAATTTATACAATACTTTACTATTTTCTTACCTCATCGAATTTAACGGTTACGAAATGAAGTAAAAATTCCTCGCAGTAGTGATATCAATATTACTATTGATGACATGACACCACAAATCTCTCGAGATCTATTCTCTCACTTTCTAAACGTTCAATACAAACTCGAAGCACATAAACCATCATTTTATAATTGTCCAACCAAAAAAACTCTCCCTACCACAGCCTCTTGAGTTCAGAATCCTAGCTCTGCCGCCCTGACTACGTCGGTCATTCCGCCCTCCACCAAACAAAAAAATAGACCTTTTCTGTTGTCAATGATATCATTGAGTGCCTTCTAGATAACAAAAGGGAAAAAACAAGAAATAATAAGAAGAGTATCTTCTAGATGTTAAAATTCACAACAAATCTTAACCACTAGTAATACCTATTGCTCATATTCACCAATCAATAAATCCAGCCAATTGACTCTTTAGGACCTTAACCCTGTTTTGTTTTTCATTAAAAAGGATGTAGCAACATACACCGACCATGCAAAGTGATGGTGGGCCACATGGAGTCCAAAGTTTCCTAATCAATCAAAACTTTGATCGCAACGGCCACTATTCGTTTGACCAATCTCACTTGCCTCCACTAAAACATAAGAGGAAAGCGTGTTGCGTAGAGCATGAGTATGGCAATACTTTCAATGTGCTACACCCTATATTAAGTTTGATCAAGGGTTAGGTTACCTGTTGGATGAGACACTTTCTTATCAGGATACAAGCACCGGTTTGAGTTTAAATATTATGCTCCCTCTATGGGGCCACCTCACTTAACGTAGAAACATGGAAAGGACTGTCGGAGGGGATGTTAAAAAACTATTAGCCAACTAAGACTCCTGGTTCCTGTGTTCCTGTCCTACGATTGTAAAAACAAAAAAGAATAATCATAGGTATAAATCTCATCAAGATGTGATGATCATCTCCATCACATGATAAGAAGCTATAACCTCCATTTGCCATTGATTAACAATCATAAGCAAGATTAACCAATCATAAGTATTTATGATTAATCAAATGAAGTAACAAATTATCCTCCACCACTAACCAAAAGATAGGGTGTCTCTATCTCCTTCATTTGAGGGGAAATTAATCCCCTTTCTTTCCCACCACAAACTTTTTGGTGCCACAGTGCCATTGTTAACATCAAAAGGAGAGGATCGGTCCTCCTATGCCAATCCTTTCCACTAAAGGCAAAGTGACAACGTACATATAGAAATATAAAATCTTATCACATTGTATCACCCATATAGCTTATCACAATTGCAGACAATTTCACAACCTGGTGCCATGTGGAATACCATTTAACCCATGGACCCATGAGTGATGTGAGCCGTTCATAATGGACTCCTATGTAGAACTAGTACCTTTAGGAAAATAGACGTTAAAATGGAGAAAAAAAGAGCAACTTTCATTTTTCAAAAAATGGGGTCTTCTTGTTTTCTTGCTTCTCAAACGGTAGAAGAAAATAAACTAAACGTTCTCAAGGAAACTAAGCAAATAATGGTACGATGCACACAAAGAAAAGGGGCCTTTGTATTGGAAATTTCTGTTGAAATATGCCTTGAATTTGGGATGGTTAAGAAAGGTATTTGACTTCCTAAATGATTTGTTTCCTCTTTGGTTTAAACTTTGGGTGCAAGGAATTTTGTTTGGACAAGTGTTGGTTTTAGGAAAGACTCTGTGACTATAAATATAGCTTTATTCTCTTCATTAGGTTCTGGACTTCTTGAGTGAATCCCATTGGAGAGGCCCCTAGGTGGTCTCTCATGTTGAAGATTAGATATTAAGGTTTTGGTTTATGCTCTATTGGATTCCACCTAGGGTTTTAGTATTCCTATCGGATTCCGCCAGAGATTTATCCCTAGATATCTGTAATTGAATACTTCAACGAGAGTTACGGGTATAGCCGGCTCTGTGTGTTATCTCCCCGTTTTATAGTGAATCCTCTTGCTCTTTTCCCCGTGGAGTACGTTCTTGCTTTGTGCTTTAACGGAATCACGTATATCCTTGTATTCTTGTTTATCGCTTGTTGATTTGTTATATGCTCAATTTCGTGTTCGGCACAACATATTGGTATCAGAGCTCTGGGTTTTCAATCTAAGGTTTTTGTTTTCCGCTGCGTATTGTGCAATTGGTGATCGTTTTAATGGCGACTCGTTACGAAGTTGAGAAGTTTGTTCAACAAGGATTATTCAAGATTTTTTGTTGAATGAGAAGTATAAAATTTTGTCGAGAGTTTGAGGAGGAGATTACGTTTGCCGGTATACTCATTCGGTAATTAACTCCATGGGGAGTTTGAGCAGATCTTCGTGTGTATCCGGGAGGGATGCGTTGGGTGGGAGGTGCCCGTTAAAAGATAGAAGCTCAATTTGGAGGCATGTGCAACTGGGTTTTCTGAGTTGCATTTACAAGGTCAAGCAGGCGTGCTTAAGCCTTGCTCGTTTGTGCCGTTGGGGGTCTTTTGGTGGTTGCCCCATGGGGGTCTTTTGGTGGAGATGAACGATTGAAGGAAAGGATTGCTTATAGTGCTGAGTTCGAAGGAATTCAAGTCAAGGTGGAGATTTGTTGGAATATGCCTTGAATTTGGGATGGTTAAGAAAGGTATTTGACTTCCTAAATGATTTGTTTACTTGTTGGTTTAGACTTTGAGTGCAAGGAATTTTGTTTGGGCAAGTATTGGTTTTAGGAAAGACTCTGTGGCTATAAATATAGCTTTATTCTCTTCATTAGGTTTTGGACTTCTTAAATGAATCCCTTTGGAGAGGCCCCCAGGGGGTCTCTCATGTTGAAGATTAGATATTAGGGTTTTGGTTTATGCTTTGGGTTCCACCTAGGGTTTTAGTATCCCTATCAGGTTCCGCCAGAGATTTGTCCCTAGTATCTGTAATTGAATACTTCAACGAGAGTTACGGGTATAGCCGACTCTGTGTGTTATCTCCCCGTATATAATGGATCCTCTTGCTCTTCTCCCATGGACGTACCAAATTTGGGGAACCACGTAAATCTTGTGTTCTTGATTTTCGCTTGTTGTTTTGTTTATATTCTCAATTTCATTTTCGGCACAACAGTTTCCTCTTTTGTTATCTTAAATTTCTCATCAATGAAAACGGGTGCCACTATTTAGCTTTCCTGTTGATTTGTCACTGAAAAGCTTAGAAGCCACAATTCCAACTTATATATACTTACACTCCTAAACAACTATAAAGAAATACGACTTTGTTGTGTGCACATATCTCCACTTTCTTCCATTTCCAGGAAACTTCGTGCGACTATTCCAGATCATGCCACTACACCCTCTCCGTGTCTCTGTGTGCGTGTATGTAATAGACATATATATGTGTATAAGCAAAAGATGATAAAATTAAGTGGAGTGGCCATAAATTGGTGGCATCCACGTCACATAAGTAAGAGCCCTTAAAGAAAGGAGCCACCATCCATTACCAAATCCGTTTACCTTGACAAAATGCTTTGTTATTGTTGGAGAGATATAGTACTAACATGCACCACCACCACAAATGCATAATTTTTGTTAGCAAAAGCTGGGGTAACACGATGTCACATCCCACTTCTAAATATCTTGTTATCATATTGTCTGTACTACTGTTGTTGAATAAGTTTTAGATAACCATATCTCTAGGCTGTCTACTCAGGGAAAAAGACACTACATGCATGTATAAGCTTCAAGTATGTAACTAGTAATTACTACAAAACCGTGAAAAATATTAGGAAGTTCACAAGATAAGACCCAATATCAAGCTTTTTTCTACCCCCTTTCTTACTAAGATCTAGTTCTGATCAGGTCCATTTGAAAATGTTGTATCTATTAGCTAGATGAAGATAAACCACAAAAAGCTTTAGAAACAAAATAACTGATAAATCCTGGTTTGAAGTGCTTTGCAGATCCTTCCATTGTAAATTTTTTCTTGCTCAATTTGTTGTTTCTTTCTTTCGGGTCTACACTTAATACACTCTTCCTCCATTTTACTACGATGCTTGTGTGTGTGTGCGCGCACGCACACCCACTAGTTGTAACGCTTTGGCATCACTAACGAACCTTGAAATGCAAAAATGACGAAAATGGGAAAATAACGAGGCTGGATATGACACTGGGCAATGTGGGTATGTATGTATGTACCTACTGCTCGTGTTCCTAAATGTTTACTAATAATCATTGCAATGATCTTTATTCACATTTTACTTTTCAACCAGCGGGAGAGACAATTGATGCAAACAGCACACTGTTGTTAGAGTCATTCCAACAATATATGGAAACAGATTGCAACCACTCAATAAATCTGCTTCGTTGCCGATTGAAAAAGAAAACACCAAATAAATCTTATCTGCAAATTGCAAAAGCCAAAACACAGGATTTGGGTAATTTTACCTGAATTAGCATCTGAGAATTCTGTCGTAGTTATAAAAACACTCAGTCTACCAATGAGTTGCGATAATCTGTATCCTGCAAGACATGGAATATTCCATAACCACCATAAATGGACAACGGTCCTAGGGCTTAAAAATAATTTTGATCATTAACTAGTAATTTTGAAGTAAAATTCTTCTGAGCCATGAACAAAACATTGTTATTTGGAATTTCTTAAGAATGTGGTCAAGCTCAAAATCAAGTATGAAGGGGAAAAGAAACCAGTCCAAAGACAGCCTAAATTAGGGAGAACAAAACAGGAAAAAGACGAAGCAGGATCCATTATGGTGTCTGCTAATTTTAAGATCCACCAACCTAAGATCCTTTTGTTGTTTCTAACAAAGCAGCAAGAAAAACAAAGATACAATTTTGGGGCTCTACACAGTTTTTTGACAAATAAAGTATGTAGAACTTAATCTCATTCTACCTGATTTTATTTCTCAGAAAAGACCATTCACAAAGTACCCTGGTATTTCCTCCTTTTCAATTGTTTTTGTTCCTTTCTCCTTTTCTATTCCTTTCTGTTTAGCTTCTCTTTAACATTATTGCTTTTGATTAAGTGAAGGACCACCACCATCATTTCCCCAAATTGGAGAAGAAGATCTAGCGACTTCCATTAACTTTTATTCACAATAAGCCAAGCAAGCTATAAGCTAATCATTCTTTTATTTTGTCCCCTTTAAAGGTTTTACTTTTGGATTCCACTTTACTTGCATCGAAATCAATTTTGTTAATGCATTTCTACTGGCAACTTGTCTAAATGATCTGCCACTTTCGATCAATCATATTTATTAACAAAACTGACAGCTTGATTAATTTACTAAAATCAGTTTCCGGCAATTAGTATTCCGGTTGGCTATCTAAGTTTTGCCTTCTTTCTTTTTTTCCCCCCCTTTTTGATAAGCAGCTATCCCTGTTCTGCCTTTACTTAGAAATTCCAAGTAATTTCACTCTGTGAGAGCATAGACTATGCACACATAGGATTGGAGCACAAGAATCACTTAGTAGACTTGAAAAGAATTCGCACTGCTACATGCAGGACAAAAAATGAAAGTTATATCAACATATCAAGTGCTTATCTAGATAACATGGGGATCGATAATGGCTTATGTCATATGACTCATATGCATAAGTGCCTATCACAAAATTACATGCATGCGCCAGATGGACGATCAAGATTTAAAACCATAATTAAAAATCAATACAAGCTAGCACATAGCTTCACTTCTACAGAAAATGGCCCCCCTATAAATACTGGCAGTCTGTGCCTTACTTTTCATCTACCAGTAAGCAAGTGGAGTACTCTTCTCCAAAGGAAAAGAAAAAGAAGAACCAACAAAAAGGAAAGCAAGAGAGAGAAAGATGGGAAAAATGGCGCAAGAGGAAATCAGAAAGGGTCCGTGGACTGAACATGAAGATGTTCAGCTGGTTTTTTACGTGAACTTGTTTGGAGATCGCAGATGGGACTTCGTAGCGAAGGTTTCAGGTTTGAAGGTGGCGGGAGACAAATAAAAATGGTACGATTATTTGGGCATGATATAGTTTTCATATGGAGCTATGTTTGACATATAATCTGTGGTAGGTTTGAAAAGAACAGGAAAGAGTTGCCGGTTGCGTTGGGTCAATTACCTCCATCCTGGTCTCAAACGAGGCAAGATGACTCCTCAAGAAGAGCGCCTTGTGCTGGAACTCCACTCCAAATGGGGAAATAGGTTTGAAATTTTCATAGTGTTTATACACACACATCAGTTTTGCTACAATTTGAATTTTTGTACTTAAAATTAATTTGGGTCACCTACAAACTAAATGCAACGGTAGTTTAAAAATATTATAGATATATTAACATTAGGCTATGTTCTAATTTACATTAGCCGTAGTTGGAAACACTGTAAAATTTTTAACCCAAAAAAAAAAGATTGCAACCATATAAATTTTTCTGTAAAACACCATAAACTTTTTAAGAAAAAAGAAAATATTTTAAAATATTACACACGAGCGGCTAGCCTTAGTTTTAACTTTTGTTGCACAAAAGAAGAAGATTGCTTTTTGCAAAATCCTTTTACATGAAAAACTATTATATTGGAAAACATTCTACTTTGAAACCAATGGAGAACTAATTTCATACTTGCAAATATGACTTTAATCACATGCAGATGGTCAAGAATTGCTCGCAAGTTACCTGGGAGGACTGACAATGAGATCAAGAACTATTGGAGGACTCACATGAGGAAGAAGGCACAAGAGAGGAAACAAACCATGTCTCCACCTTCCTCTGGCTCCAACTGTTCTTCGTCACCTTCAAGCAATGCTCCGGCGGACTCTATGCCAAATACGGAGAGTTTTTCACCTTCAAACAATCCTGCAGTGGATTCCATGCCTGTCAAGGAGACCAAGGAACGAAGCTTTTATGATACAGGTGGAGATATTGAGATGTGGGCTCCAATGGGGAAAAAGGATAAAGAAGCGGAAGAGAGTGACAAGGTTTACTCCATGGATGATATATGGAAAGATATAGATTTGGAAAATGACACAATCAAATCAATTCAAGCAATGGCTTCACCAATCTGGAACTACTGTCCTGACTTGCTGTGGATGATGGAAGAAGCGGACAGTAAGATGTTCCCCACCATGACTGATCAATTTTTTGCGAGCTCGACTTTAACTGGCTAATCCCTATTCTTATTTATTCAAATCTGTTCATAAGTGTGAGATATAGTACTAGTCTAAGGAAGCTCTAATCCAAATTCTCCATATCCAGCTTTCAGTTGTAGTTATCTAGTGTTTGTGTAACCATCTCATGCATTCAATATGTGTCTATGTTGTGTCATGCATGTGCTTTTGCTTCTCGAGGAAGCGGTATGTTAAGTAATGCATGCAATGTACTATACATGTCTGTGTTCCTTTTTCTATATGAAAATGTACAGTTGGATTATTATTTCTCCGTCTATGCAAACCAAACAGAATTCCCAAAAGCAATTCCAATGAATAACTAGTTAGTCAGTCAAAAAAAAAAAAGTTAGTCAGTGAGTTTCTTGCTCAAAAGCTTAGTGGTAAAACTACGAAAATCCACTCTCAAAATTAACTCTAAGGTAAGTTATTCTCTAGGTATTGGCCTGATGCGTGCCACAAGATTTTCTTTAGTCAACTATCTATGGAGATAATGTATCCGAATACGTTGTTCAAGTAGCAAATATAATTCAAATTCTTGTCTGGAATTTTCATAGCTGCATAGTTATTCTTCAAAAATTCATCCTTCAACAAAGTGATATATAATATCTTAACAAGAGCAGAACAACTTATCTTTGAAGTTCTTTCAGCTTTATGTATGATTTGAAGCTTCCCAAGGAAATCATATCCAATCACCATGTGGCTTTGGTCGTGATCATAGAAAAAACTCATAAGTGTTTTGGACGCAAATATTGCATCCTAAATTAGTCATTTCCACATGGTACATTGCACTTGGCATTCAAAGAATACCTGTGGGGTCAATAAGGCACACCACACACACATGAATAAATTTGGGAAATAGTAACGATTGAAACAAATAAAGAAGTGAGATCTCCCAGTGAAACAGATAATTAAAAATTGAAAGCAATTCATCAGAGTGATCAAGCAGTGAGCTATGTGAAGCAGTCTTTGCTCGGGGTGGTCCTAATTAGATGTTATTTATCACCAAAACATAATATATTCGTTGGGTGCTTAGTACCAACCCAGATCCATTACATGATTAATTAATTGACCAGAATTTTAATTCAAAGTGTACTGACTTGTTTTCATTAGTTCATATTGACATATTAACAACTAAAGCAAAAGGAAAGTAGAGAGAGATTATCTTTTTCAACTAATATTCTTTCTGTGACCAGTTTTAAGGCAAACATCATTGGCTGATTTGAGCCGCTTAGTGTTGGCAATAGCTTTGTACAATCTCTTTCTTGACTGAGTTAAAATCGGTACTTAAAAAAGGAAATAGAACTTTTGTTTCAAAACTTCTGAGATTAAACTAGGTGCTATCAGTGTCATGACTTCTGAGCCTTCCATTTTGTATATTGTATCGGGGCCGTTTATATGGTATCCTTGTGGTGTTAACCGTTAACCTTTGCAGACCGAGAACATAAAATAGAAAAACAGAGGCCAAACAAGAAATGCACAATAGAAACATAAAAGGCCCACATAGTCGAGCGCAAATATTATCATGGTTGAGGAGGATCCCTCTTTGAAATGTCCAGTATTTAGCACTCACACTTGTAGTATTACAAAATAACGTGTACTAATTTTTGGTTTATAAGATAATTGGTGGGTGTTGTATATATTGTACTTGTAACTGGGATGTGTTCAAGTGGGCAAAAACAGACCGCTTGGCATTTCATAGCACAAGTTGAAAAATTACCATTGATGTCCAGTTAGCAGTCTTAATCAGAGCACTTACTTGGATTGTAACTGTTTAACCATCATAATCCAAAGCTTCATCCACTCTATGTATGCGTAACTGTTTACAAGTCTGTCTTTTGAATACCCATTCTATCCAGGAGTCGACCTACTTCATTACTTTTTCACAGTAATGAAACAACGGAATTAATAACTTTGAACCATTTTTCTCTCTATCCAGTGACACCGCTGTAGTTCTAACTTCCACATATGAGAGTGGTTACAAATTGAAGGAGGGTGGAACTTGTGGAAGTTAGAAAGGACTAATCGTTTAGAAAATTCAAATATGGAAGGCATAAAAATTGAAATGCCAATCGTTCTCCATTATGTAAATAGATCCTTAAGCACAAGGCAACTAGTTCTTTTCCAATCAACCTTCATCTTGTTTTATCTCTCCAAAACTTCTTCTAGTCATTGCAAATTGATTTTAGCATCTTGATTGATAATCTAACATATACTTTTGACGTGATCTTGATTGCCTCCTAGTTAAGAGAAGAGAGTTTCATCTCTAATCTTCATCAAGAATGGCCAATGAGCAAAAGGACCCTTTAGTGGGAAAAATGGAAAAACCAGTACAGACTGATCAATCCATTAAAGATAGAGAAGGGAATGTACATCAATGGATAATGATCGCACAAAAGCACGATGATGCAGCATGAAGTTTTGAAGAGGTTTACAGAAGGTGGTGAAATGAATAAAATAGCACTCAATCAGCAACCGGCCACTTGTGGAAGGGATGCAGAAATCAGACCAATTTTTGGTTGCAAAAAAAGGGTAAAAGAGGGCAACCGCTGTGTAGAACTAAACTAATTAGTTACACCGGTGGCAGCTGATACAGTCTCCCATCAATCCATTAAACATTGCAAGGGCAATGTGTATCAAAGTCTGATGATTGCAGAAAAGCTAGACGATGCAGCATGAAGTTTTGATGAGGTATACAGAAGGTGGTGAAATGAATAAAACAGCAGTCAATCAGCAACTACTGCAGAAGGGATGCCGAAATTAGACACAATTTTTGGTTACATAAAAAGGGTAAGAGAGGACAACCACCAAGTGGAACTCAACTTTTTAGTTACCCAAGTTAGTGTAGCTAAATTGCCTAGAAACTGATGGCAGCTGATACATTCTCTCCATATTCTATAGAATACAAGTAATCAACATTTCCTGCAACTTGTATGCAAAGTCTTCAAAGAAAAATGTAATTTATGCACAATAATGCATCGGCTGACCAAGATGGCTACGACACAAGTAGAATGGTGGTATTCTTAATGCACAATTAAGTACAATTTTTTCATACAAAGCAAAAGGTGAAAGTGATAGGAGCTCACAAACGCTAGTTTAATTTAACGAGCAATTATTATGAGCACCAATGTTACCGGAAGAAATTAAACAACTCGCAAAGTAGCAAGACAATGTTATGAAAGTAAGAAAGATTTTCAGAACTCTAACTCTTCATCGATACTGAGGTCATCGGGTTTCTGTCTTCTGTGGGCTGGCTTGGGGCTACGATAAGATTGGCAATGATGTGTCAATGAGTTGACAATGACTTGGCGGTGACGGTGGTGGCCAAAGCACTAGAAGGGTTTAAAGCCTTTAAATAGGAGTATTTCAGAATACAAATTCTGGATCGAAACGAAAGCAGTTATTAGCTAGGTGGGGACTGGGAGCTCTCCTAATCGCCCATTCCACACCCAACATATTCAGAAATTCTACAACAGTGCATTTGGTAATTGGTATTTTTTTAATCCTCCTGAAAACCATGATGTCGCGATTGGAATAGCTAGCCACCTTTTTGTAAGCACCAACGTTGTTAGTTGTGTTAGTGGTTTTCGTTGTATGCATTCCTAATTTTGTACTAGTATTTTCACTGTGTTCAGTTCAGTAAACAAGCAGAGAGATCACCTGCGATGAGCAAATTCTGTTTTCAGCACTTTCGCTCTTCTTCTGTGTCTTTGGCTACCACGGGCTATGATGCCGGACCCTCACTCACGACTCCCATCCTCTCATCGGAAGTCTAATTGAGAGAGTTCGGTTTTAAGTCGGGATTCGAAACCCTAACCGTAAAGGGATCGGAAAGGAGGAGGGAGAACAGATACGAAGATAATAAGTAGGCAAGCAATCTGTTTGGGCTTTTGAAATCTCCCATTCCCATAGGTTCTTCCCAGCCGGTGAGGGGATTATATGTCCCGTTAGGTTCATGCGCACAAATACGCACAAATATTTTTTTTTCAATAATTTTAACACAACCCCCATTTACATATTCCACTCGTAATAACTATAAAGTCCACAATAAAAGTGTAGCGTGTAAAGACTGTATCCATATTATGAGAGATAGTGTGTGAATGAGTGTAGTGGTAAAAAATGACCCTTCTTCCTTGGGGTCTTTATTGCACGCGCGACACAAAGCTTCCTCTCTCTCCTCTCCGTCCGGGTTTTCCCATGTGCCTTTCTCTCTCTCTCTCTCCCTCCCTCCATTGACCCACTCTCTCTTCTGTTGATAGTAGTACAAAAGCGGTAAACATGTAGTACTACTCCGTAGTACTAAGGAAAGTGGTACCCATGTGATGTGACCATTTATTTTTTCCATCTCAAACCCTCTGCGTCCCACACTTTCTCTCTCCCTCTCCTTTTTACGGAGTACAGTATTTCAAAACATACAATTTTAAAAGGAAAGGGAACTACCTTTTTGTTTTTATACCGTGATATTATTGGTAACATTAATATATTATATTTTTTATACTGACATCATTACAGTGTAAAAACAAAAAGGTAGAACGCTTACAGTAAATTTTGGAACGCGAATATCAATTTTTTCTTTTAAAAAAGCAAATGCTTAATAGGTGCATTAGAGCACCTTATATGTGGGCCCGTTGGAGTAATAATTACCGACCACTCAGCTTGGAGGTTGAAAAAGATTGAAAAGTTTGAAGTTGCCAAATTACAATGTTAACCTTTTCACTTTCCTTTTCGCTTTTACTCTCCAATCTCAAGCAACTCTCTTTTTAAGGAGAAATTTTTGGGTACCGAGTGGATACCATATCACCTGGCTGACGTGGTATTCGAGCAACGCATTCGAGCCATCTAAAGTGTATTAGATGGCCCAAATTGAATCACTTTCTCTTCTCTTTCTCTTTCAAAATCTTAGCCATCCAAAATCGAAATGGACCGCTCAGATCCACCGAGCGGGCACCACGTGATACCTGCTCGGCACCAAAAAATTTCTCCTTTTTAAGGGGAAAAAACAACTGTGCTATTGGTAGAGGAAAATTTTGTACCAGCATGTACATACTCTTTTGGGACCTATTATAGGTCCCAAAAAAATGACTAGAACCGCTTATTTTGTTTAAAATGTTTTATTTACAGTCCTTAAAAAAAATAAACTCAATTTAGTGTTAGAAAGGGCACTCTGTAGTCTCACAAAATGGTACTAAGCAATAGTGTACAAAAATAACTTAATGCAAAACTAAAAAAAGGAAAAAAAAAATTGAATAAGGACAAAAAATTAAGTGATCTAATTTTCAATTCGTTTGAATTAGTGCGAAAATCTTATTTTTTTATCATATTATTTTAAAGAGTCATAATTAATTTATGTTTCTAGGACTCTCATAATTAAATACTCTGTATCTGTCTTTTTTTGTTTCTAGGGCTCTCGTAACTTATTTCTTCGTTTTTTATGTTTTTTTTTTTGAATTTTTGTTAGATTCGCGTGAATTTTTTTGGATTAATCCTTCATCTCAATTAAAGGAGTTTAAAGAGTAAAAAATTATGAAAAAAACAAAAAAAAAAGACGAAAAAAATATCAAACAGTTGTCTTTTAAACTTAAATGCCGTCTTATTTGAATTTTTTAAACATCGATCCATATTTTATATTTTTTTTTCTCTCGTCAAGACGAATGATTAACCTCTAAAATTATATTAAAAAGCTAAACAAAAAGTTACAAAGAGTAAAAAATAATCCCTCGATTGAATTACCAATCCTAACACCATGGAGCTTTATCAAACGGACCCTGAGAAAACGAAGTGGGATTTGGAATAGGGCGGGTGCTTTGCTCTGCTGCATTTGTTGGATACGAGAGAGAGAAAGGGATTTGTTAAATGCAAAATGAACGGCAAAAGGCTAAAATTGCATATTACCCTCCCGCACTAAGGTTTTTCAAAAACCAGATTCTGACAACACATCTTGTCATAGAAAAAGTAAAAAGGTGAAATTTGGAACACGTGGCTTCATATTAGACCATTGGAGTAATTGCTTAAGGAGGGCTATATAGCACCGGTTAGCCAGACCGTAATGCTAATTAACAGTTAAAATTAGGGTTCAAGATTTTTAGGATTTAGGGTTTTAAGGTTTTGAAAATTAAAAATAGTGCTAATTAATAGTAAAAAACTACTCCCTCAGTCTCTTTTTAAATATCCCGCTTCGTAACTCTAATTTATTAAGAAAACATTAAATTATAACTTTTACATTAATTTTTACCTCCACTTTTCCTATTTACCCTCTATGGAGACATCATCATTACATTTTTACTTATTAAGGCTTTGTTTGGAACTCATGGAAAAGAAAGGAAAGGAAAGAAAAATTAAAGAATTTTCCCTCCTATTGTTTGGTTGTAAAGAAAGAGAGAAAAAGATAAAGATTTTGAGTGTAATGAATAGTAAATTTTCCCTCCTATTTTCCTCTCATTTTCCTTCCCTTTTATTTTCCTTTCCTTTCTTTTCTTTTCCATAAGTTCCAAACGGAGCCTAACTTTTCAAAAGGGTACTCCCTTCGTCCCAATTTACTTATCACAGTTCTATTATAACTGGATAAAAAATTAGCTATATCTTTAAATTGGTAATGAATTTTATATCCAATATGAATCTTGTTTGATAGATCTCAATTTGTTTTATAATATAATACTTTCAAAATCATCTAAAACATTATAAATTACAAGATATAATCAATTGAAAAGTGACACGAACTCTCAAAAGTGACAATTAAATTGGGACGGAGGTAGTATCTATTTTTAGGAGCAAAATGAAAAATGTACCAACTTTTACTCACTAACTTTACAAAATGAACATTTATTAAGGGACAGCCCAAAATGAAATACTGGACTTTAAAAAGGAGACGGAGGAAGGAGTACTAATTAATAGTTAAAAATAAGATTTCAGGTTTAAGATTACCGCTTTAGGGATTGGAAACATTGCTAATTAATAGCCGAGCAAAAAAAAAACATTGCTAATTAATAGTTCAGATAATGGATTTAAGACCAATTTTTTATATAAAATTAAACTTAAAAAAATTAAATTTTAGTTTTTCAAAAAATTATATTTAATGTTAATCTCATTTGATAGATCCTTACGAGTAGATTTTGAATATTCCAATTTTATTTAAAAATATGAATTTGTAGAATAAAAGTTATGTACATTATGAAGTAAGATTTATTTTAGAATAAAAAGAGGAGTTGTGCTATATGTACCGACCAAGGGGGAGAGAAAACGTACCGCCGGCCGCCGGCCGGCCGTCTCCGGCCACCGGACGGCCGATCCGAGCCGTCCAAAAATTCTAAAAAAAAAAATCGATGGGGCCTAGGCGAGAATAAACGTCATCCGAGGTGTGTAGGGTGCTTGATCTGAGCACTCTTTTTTTGTATATATACACGTATATACATATATACACAAAAAAAGGGTGCTCAGATCAAGCACCCTACACACCTCGGATGACGTTTATTCTCGCTTAGGCCCCATCGGTTTTTTTTTTTTAGAATTTTTGGACGGCTCGGATCGGCCGTCCGGTGGCCGGAGACGGCCGGCCGGCGGCCGTCGGTACATTTTCTCTCGCCCTTGGTCGGTACTCATATCATTTTCGTAAAAAGAGGAAGAGAGGAGAGGGAGTGGGTGGGCAGAGATGGAAGAGACATAAATAACAGGGGCGCATTTTAGTGTGCGTGGAGGGAGAGAGAGAGAGAGAGTGTGGACGTGTATGAGAGATTCCCATTCACAAAGGGTGTGCGATGTTCCAGCTAGGGCTGCAAACGAACCGAGCCGCTCGCGAGCCGCTCGTGACTCGGCTCGCTAACGGCTCGTTCGAACTCGGTTCATCAAGCAAACGAACGAGCTCAAGCCATCATTTTCAGCTCGTTTCATAAACGAGCCGAGCTCGAGCCACTTGATGCTCAGCTCGTTGAGCTCGCGAGCTGCCACATACATATACCAAACGAGCCATTCAAGCCGAGCTTGAGCTTACATATACATATATATATATATATATGCATATACATATACCAATACCCATACATGTACCGAACAAGCCATTCGAGCCGAGCCGAGCCGAGCCGAGCTCGAGCTTTTGTATATATATATTCGAGCCGAGTTTGAGCTCACATATTTCAGCTCGATTCGAGCTCGAACCGAGCTCGAGCTGAGGAAAACTAAGGCGAGCCGAGCTCGAACAAGGCAAAACTCGACTCGATTCGGCTCGTTTGCAGCCTTAGTTCCAGCAAAAGAAAGGAGAAAACTCCAGGAGAGAGAAAAGAGACACGAAGAGAGAAGGTAGGAATTGAATGCGCGCTTGAAGGAGCAAGTGGGGCATGGCACTTTTATAGGGAAAGGATTTGTTGGACTATAAAATTGAAAAACAAAACCGGCCCAGCATTTTCTCTCCTATTTTTTTTTTGGAAAATAAGGCTCATGATTTGTTTTCATAATCAATACCTTTTAAGAACATGCTAAAAGCATTTGTTAATAAATAAAATGTCATTAGCGTGTATTAATTATCAAAACACATCATTGACCATCATTTTCCCTTTTTTTTTCTTCCTAAATGATAAGTCTACTATAGAGATTTCTTAAGCCCATAAATTCAGCCAAACATTTTGTAAGCCCACAAGTTCACACGTGTAACCTAAACCTTATGGTACCCTATGAAAATGTCTAAAACCCTAAACCCTATAAAAGTGCCTAAATCATTACTTAAAAATTATAATAGAAAAATGCATCATAAAATCTTATAAAAGTGCATAAACCCTAGAGGGACCCTACGCTAAGGTACTATACCCTATAATAGGAAAATATACCCTAAAAACCTTTGAAGAAACTCTATGGTATCCTACCCTAGGGAGTGGACTGGGCCTACTATAGACTTTTTAAAATGGACTTAACACTTTACAAAATTAATAGATGTACTTGTGAGCTTATGAAATTCACATCATGGATTATGGACCTAAGACCAATTTTTTAATTGTTGCTTGTTTACTTATTTTTATCTTTATTCAAAAAAAATTAGATTTCAATCACAATTTTTTACTTTTTAACCAAAAAAGAATTCAAATGAATTAAAAAAAACCCCTAAGTGCTGAATCAACTAATGGTATTCTCGTATGTCTCTGGATGTGTAAGTGTTTGGGTGTTTGATTCTTTAAATAATTATTCTACCACAACAATCAAATATACAAACAAATACACAGTACAAACATTCACAATAAGAGTGAAGTTCGCACATACTATACACCAAATACGTGTGAGACCCACTCCTAAAAGTTTTGGATCTTGTTACAATTTCAAAGATTAATAACAAAAATTTGCTGTTAAAAAAAAAAGTTATGTTCTTTAAAATTTCAGGTTTTGTGAGTAAAAAGTCCCAAAAATTCTAAGACCACACTCACACAAATACTTACATACTCACAATATGTGTATGCGTTTGTGTGTACCTGCAGCAGAGTTGAAAAAAAGTTCAAATACTTACACACTCACAACATGTGTATGTGTTTGTGTGTACTTGTAGCAGAGTTGAAAAAGTTGAAGTGTTTATAGCTACTTAAGAGCATCTTCAATCCAATACTTCATTTTTGTCCTTATCCCTCTATTTGAGAGTATCAAATAATATAATTTATTACAAAGGTAATTTTGGAGGAAATCTAATTCTAACCCAATACTTTATTTCTACCTCAAATTCTGTAAAAACTCACTCCAAATCTTAAATTTCACCACTTTCTCTCCAAAATTCAAATTCAAATTTTTCTAATTTTATAAAAAAACATTCTCAATAGGTCTTGTTTTAAAGATATTATAAATATCTTTTGATTGGTACCAATTATATAAAAAATAGTAGGATATGTATAACACTAATTTGATCAACAAAATGGGATTTAGGGAGGGTGAATAGTGAAATGGAGGAGATCCTCCAGTTTTTTCTCCATCTATTTGGAGTACCAAACTTATCCTCTCAAATGGAGGAGGAAATGGAGGATGGGTTGAAATTGTATCAAACACTTATAATTCTCCGATTAAGTTGAATTTATCAAGAAAACTTGAAAAAAGTTCAAATTTTTATTTTAAAATTTATAAATGGCTCGAACATATCTCAGTCATAAAAAAAAACAAAAAACATAAACAAAAGGTCAATTTTCTCTGTTTATCAAAGCCCAAATTATAAAAAGAGAGCTGCTAACCACACAAACATCTACGCACAAATTGTGCACAGATTTCGTTGTGGGGCCCACCACGGATCACACACAAATGATTCGAGCCGACAATATTTTTTCAAGGGTCTCCGTAAAAAATAAGCTCAATTTAATACCTACAGGTGTTTGATCAAATCAACTAAATTTCATTCAGATTTTCGGGTAATAAAAAATTAGATGATTAGATCAAGTACTTATAGTTATTGGATTGAGCTGATTTTTTACGAGAATCCTTGAATTTTTTTTTACATTTAATAAACAGTTTGGATCGTTTGTGTGGGACCATGGTGGGCTCCACAATAAAATCTGTACACACCCTGTGTACAGATTATCTGTGTAGACAGATTTACGGTTATAAAAATGACTGGAGATGTACAGACCCGATAGATATACTTCGACTGTTTGAGTGGAGAACCACACACTGTACCCGCAAAGGCACAAATGTCTCAACTATCGAACCTCTATCTCTTCGCCTACAATTCTATTCAGGCCCTTGGATGGTACTACTATCTTCTCCAATCTCCCTCCTCCTCCTCCTCCTCCTCCTCTCTCTCTCTCTCTCTCTCTCTCTCATCCCTACTTCATCTATTTGCAGGGTAATTTCCATATCAAGAATCTTGAGCAACTTCGTGTCCACCAAATCGTTCAGTGGCGCTTACGCCTCCGCTGGAGAATTAATCTGTACGTAATTACTTTTATACCCAGCATTACATCGACGCCGACAGTATATTGAATGTATTAATTGTTTGAATCGGGCTGTAGGTTTGTTACAAACTGTTGCATTCTTGGAAGTTGTCCATGGAGCAATAGGTACGCATTTACTCAAAAGTTAAGTATTTCTTCATTTCTTGTCGTTCTATTTGAGAAAGATACCCATTTTGGTCTAAGTTTAGTCACCCTTTAAATTTTGAGGTATTGTCCCTAGTGGAGTGTTGCTTCCTCTAATGCAATGGGGAGGGCGGGTTCATTTTCTGTTGGCAATTGTTCGACGCATCGATGAGGTAAGTAGTTCAACCTTTTCATACCTCATATTAAGATTTAGGTCACGTTGTCATTTTTTTGGCTACATACCACATTACATGAAATTGATCTTCTAAGGAGTCATTAAGGGTATTTGTTAACATGCTTAAAGTAGTTGTATATTCTTATGAAAGTTCATGCTGTGAAGATTGTAAAGATTTTTAAGCTTTTTAAGTCAATGGCCTTAAAGCACACTTTGAGAAGACCCTTACAATTTGATCGGCATGCTGTCATCCAACAGTGACCATGATTAGGTTCATCACTCATGGTGTAAGTAAGAATGAATGAAGGGGCAAATATGTAGAACTTGTCTGTTTATTGGAGTTTATTGTTCATTGACAAGTTCAAACTGGAAGGAATATGCTTAGCGTGTATTTATTACTAATAAATCAATGACACTACTTGTATTTTGTAGTGTAGGTACAGGAGCTACCATCAGTCTTCGTGACTTTACTCGCTTGGGGACTAATTGAGGTGGGCTAGATTTCGTACTGATTTCTTTCACAAGCCTATATCATGTGCATATTGAACATCAGTTACCAATAAGATTGGAGTTTAATTTTACGTTTTGAATGATTCAATACTTGAATGGGTCTAAAATGCTAATAGTGGAGAACATCTGAAGAACTTCTGTGTGAGTTTTGGGCGGCCTGAACCAAAGTCTTGGCGACTTGTGATTTTTCTGATGCTATGTTGCAAAATTTCTTTCTAAACTGCAAATTCATAAGAAGATCAGAAGATGAGTTGTTTGGAATGGGTAAGTTGAATTAAAGCTTCAGCTACTTGCTGCCTATGTGTACTAAAGAAGCAGGAAAAGTGACAAGGGGGTGAGTGACAAGGGTATACTTTCTACAATGTTGAATTCTTGATGTCCTTGGAGGGAATATATGAACAAATAGCGACTGGAAAATTTTGAAGTACACAGAGTTGCTTTAATTTTGATGAAGGACCTGTTTTTGGATTGTGATAACAAGAAGATGATATTTCTCTGAATAACGTAACGCTCCCAAGACTTTGGAAGACATAATGCCTTGAAGAGATCCCCTTATCTCATTAGAGGGTGTAAGGTGCATTTTCGCTGAGGATCTCTCTATCCATATGCCCTCTGATTCTGTGCCAAGTTTGCACGTAATATCATGCTGAACTTACAATATATGATTGAAGTTCCAATGGCTTTTCTCAATCTAGGCAGATTATATGGGTTAATTATCTTCATCCCTGTATAATCATCCAAAGGAGTGCAGTGTGTTGTTTAGAGATGGAAACTGTGTAAGGTAAATTAACCTTCACACATATCATTTATTTATATTAGGAGATAGATCATGACACAATGTAATTAAGCAATGTGGGACTAAACACAATATACTAGTATACAAGTATACTAGTATTCCAACACTCCCCCTCAAACTGGGAAATAGATATCACACAAACCCAGCTTGTCACATAACATTTCCAACCGGGGCTTAAACAATGACTTGGTGAATATGTCAGCCAATTGAGCACTTGTAGACACGAAGGGAGTTGCTATAATACTAGCAGTCAACTTCTCTCGCACCAGATGATAATCAACTTCGATATGCTTAGTCCGCTCATGAAATACAGGGCCGGTGAAGGCTGGGGGACGTTGCCAGAGGGTGGCGAGCAGTCGGCGGCGATGGGCTGACGTCGGTGAGGACCGGGGGTGGTGTGCCAGGGGTTGTTGGGCACTGGGTGGTCGTGGAGGAAGGTCGGCGAGGACTGGGGGTGGTGCGCTAGGGGTCGTTGGGCACTGGGTGGTCGTGGAGGAAGGTCGGCGGCACTGGGTGTACATGTACGAAGGGCGGCGGCACTGGATCAGAGGTGCCGATGTCGGAACTGGAGGCGGGGGGAACTGGGAGGGGGTTTTCGGAACTGATTGAGATGGATGGCTGGTGGCAATGGTGGGGGGTGGCTGTGGAAGGTGGCGGGAGGCTGTGGGTGGCTGTCGAAGGTTAGGGTTTAGGGTTTCAAGGGCGGTTTAAGAATCCGCTTTGATACCATGTTGTTTAGAGAGGGAAAGTGTGTAAGGTAAATTAACCTTCACACATATCATTTATTTATTGGATGATGCTATGGTGTCTCCAGTCATTTTGGGGACACCGTAATTTTTGGCATAATTTTACCATTATGAGCATAACTAAAACCCATTACAAGCATAACCGAACCCAAATAAGGTATAACCAAGGAATATCCACAAAAACCAATCAAGGCATAATCAAACCCAACTAAGGCATAACTAACAAGTTATGCCTTACTATGATTCTGTTATGCTCATAATGGTTTTGGTTATACTCATAATAGGTTTTGATTATTCTCATAATGGTTTTGTTATGCCAAAAGTTACGGTGTCCCCAAAATGACAGGGGACACCGAAGTCATTCCCTTATTTATATTAGGAGATAGATCATTACACAATGTAATTAAGCAATGTGGACTAAACACAATATACTAGTATACAAGCATGCTAGTATTCCAACATAATGTACATGATAGTTGATATGAAGCATGATTGAATGATTTGTTTAATCATCTTGTTTTCACTTTAAATGTCTTAGAGCCTGTACATGTTTCGAAGTTCAGTTATGCCCTCAGCTTAGTGTAATTTTTTGCTTCTTCTATTCAATGTGTTTGCATCTTCATTTTGTGTTATTGCGTTTTTTTTTTTTGCTTCAATACATTTAATACATATATGTTGCATGTCATACCTTTCTTTTTGTTTATGTTTGCGGTAAATTTGCTGTTCTTTGCTTTACGAAAATTACTTTCAATGAGATTAATCTGAACATGACCCCGATACAGGTCATCAGGTATCCACATTATGCCTTGAATTGCGTGGGTAGTTCTCTATCCTTAGTCACCTACCTCAGGTCCGTTACTGTTTACGCATCAACCACAACACATACATCGGTCAACACACGCATGCATGTCCACTAACAAAGCATGCCCTTCACATTTTCAATCAGGCAGGATCTGATATTTCTTTTGTCGCATTTACCTTGTGTCACTAGGTACACTGCTTTTATTTTGTTGTATCCAATGGGCCTTGCTGGTGAAAGTGAGTCCATAGATTCCAATTTATCTGGCTTTTCAATTGTTTTAATAAAAATTATGACCTCTCCTCTCCTCTATTTTGGAAGTCAGCCTTTTATGCAATTTGTACAGGTTCTGTTCTTGAAGTACTAATTGCTTATTTTGATGCAGTGTGGCTCATGTACCAAGCGCTTCCCTTGATAAAGACAAAAAACCTGTATGCATATTTCTTTGCTGGACTCCCAATCACCTACTATAATTTTGTCAAGGTATGTATCCTTTGCTTTTATCCGACCTCAATGATTGGGACTTACTCAGTTCGGTTTGAGTTATGTATCACATGCTTTTGTTCTTATGTGGAGATTTTAGTAATTGTGAAGCAAGGTCTAATTCTCCAAAACTGTGTTCCTGTTGTGGGACAGAGCAGGGAACTGTATTTTCAGATGGGTATCTGAAATTTGTTCCACTTCTTATGTTTATCGAGGTTTCCTTAAGTTTAAAAGTGCATCGTGTTTTTTTTTACCTTGGTTTCGACTTTTGGCATATTTCAATTTGGGTTTTAGTCTCTGGAGTACTGCCTATGTGTTTCTTATCTTTGTTTTCTGTGTTGATCACATATACATTCAAGCGTCTTGAAATTGTTAAATCAGGTTTTGCTTGCATGCTACCCGTTTATGTGGCTGAAGCTTTACGTGCACTTATTTAAGCAACGGAAGGCTAAACTGGGTAAACGGCACAAGAAAAAGAGAAACTGAAGGATTAAGTTCTGCCAGTCTCTAATCAAATCTGCGGTAAGTTTGAGCATGGCCATTGTCTTGCTTGCGTAAAGATCTTGCTTATTTTTTCAAATCTACGCCTTGAACATATATCTACCACTCTGTCGGTGTTCTTGGGTTGGTACTAGCAGTTCATAATCCCTGGCTGGTTGTAAGATTTTTGAGTTAGCGGATACTAGGAAGGGAAGTATTGGATGATGAAGACTGCAGATGATAGTTGATTCAGCTAGTGACTCAGCCTCACAGCAGCTACATGTAGGCAATGGCTTTGTTTATGTTAGACAATGTTTTTGTTTATCTTATGTACCTAATGCGCTGATGGTCCCATTTTAGACTCCAAATTAATTTTTTTTAGATGTCCCTTGTTCAATCATCCAGTCTTCGCTATATTGGCTCGTGAACCTCGCTGATGCTGCGTAATTATCTTAATCTCGTAGGCGTAGCTAGAGTTAAACATATTTGACTAGGTTCCTTGCTTACACTGTTAACAACTACCGTATGTTACATAGACTTGGGTACGAGTATAGCTATTTTTTTTGCTAGAAGTATGGTGGAAAAATTTGCTTCTGTTAACAACTGACCCCATCAAAACATTGTAATGACACCACTATGGTGTGCATTATACTAGATTACTTTCCCTTTTTTTTTTTTTTAATTTTATCAGAGATTACTTTCCCATTTTACTCATTAAAGAATACACGGCTCTAATTTTCACTACAAGAAAATGCGAATTTGGCGACACAACAAAATACATTGGCAAAAGTGTATATGGGTCGGCAAAGGTTTTTGCCGGCGAAAAATTGTGTCGGCAAGTTGTCGGCGTTGATGTCGGAAAAGGGTTTCGCCGACGTAAACTATCCATCGGCAAAAGAATAGTTTTAGCGATGCAAGCTTACGTCGGGTATATTTGTCGGCAAATGATATTGCGTCGGTAAAAAAGATTTTAAAATTAAAGAGTGTGGCACTTTTGCCGACGAGATTTTTGCGTCGCCAAAATTCAATTTTAAAAAAATGTGCTGTCGGTGCTGGTGTTGTGATTCAGCGTGGCCCGTGTTTCAAACTCAAGACCTCAAAGTCCCCGTGTTTCAAACTCAAGACCTCAAAGTCTCTAACATCACGTGTCTACCAACTGCACCAACTTACTTTTCATTAATATTATTGCAATATCTAATATATATAACCTACATAAACAGTTTTTTTTTTTTATCTTTACATACATAAACAATCTTTTACACTAGATACATTATTACATACTCTTATATCTTTTAGGCTTCATTAGGCATTTTAATTAAGACAGAAAGCTTTTTTGTCCTTATTAAAACAAAATTCGCATTAGTTAGTTTTTAGTCGATTTTTCGAAGATTATTGCTTCTTCGTGATGAGAGGTATCTAAAAAGTAAAAAATTACGATCAAACCCTATTTTTTTTGAATAAAGACAAAAAAAAAAAAGTTTATTGGCTTATTTTTGTCTTTATTCAAAAAAATTGGATTTTAATCATAATTTTATACTTTTTAGATTCGTCTCGTCATGAAGAAATAATAATCCTCAAAAAATCGATAATAACCTAACAAATATGAAATTATATACGTACCTTATATTTACCACATAATATTGTTTATACATACAAATAACACAAGCACACACATTTATGAATATACTCCCTCTGTTCCAAAAAAAAAATTTCGTCCACAAACCCAGAACCTAAAAAAATATATTTTTTTGAAAAAAAAAACCAAACATTCCTTTTCACAAATTAGTAGATATCCATGTGTTCTTCAATTTTTTTGCTAAAAAAAAAAATTCCAACTTTTTACTTTTGCCGACGCAAAGATTTCATCGCCGAAAGATTCATCTTTTGGCGATGCACATTCTGTCGCCAAAAGTTACTATCACCGAAACAAAAATGTCGTTGCCAAAATATTCAACTTTTGCCGATGCATATTTCATCGCTAGAAAAAATTTTTGTCGGCAAATATTTCGTGGGAGAATATTTCCCGCCAACCTTATTTTTGCCAACAATATTGCCGATGCAACTTCTTTTCGTCGCCAAAAAATTTATATTTACCGACATGAACAACTTTTGCATCAGCAAAAGCATACTTTTGCCAACATAAAATGCATTGCATCGGCAATCAGGTCGCCTTTGCTGCATTTTCTTGTAGTGTTTTTTAATTCTATTGGTCGGGTTCGAGACACATAGAGTTCTCTCTCTCTCTCACTCTCTCTCTCTCTCTCTCATCGGCTATCGCTCTTTACCTCTCTTATCTCTCTCGCTTCATTAGTTGAGATGCGCGAAAGCTGATCTGAACTCTCTTGAGTTATCAAAAGATGTGTCTATATATATATACTATATATGTATATGTATGTATATATAAGCTTTTGATTGATCCTATGTTCTTAACTTCCTAGAGTGGTCAATGAGTATGGCTGTATGTCAATGTCACATCTTTCTAAACTTAACTTTCAGTATCCTAAAAAATTGTGACCAAAACGTCTGGAGCACCACTTTGCAATATGTTTAAACAATGTTCTTATGTGCTCCTACTGTATGGGAAAACTACGTCCTCATGTACTTTTTTTTTTTGAAAATGTCAATTTCATTTCATAACAATCCCGAAGGCAATACAGATTTCATTAAAGATGCAAGAATGAACCAAAACTACGAAGACTTCGACACAGGCACCCATGCAGAAGCAAGACCGACGAAACGCCTAGATTAGAACCAATCTAGGTCCAGGTAGTAGAGAAACCCAAGGGACCTTAGCTCAAACTCGAGAAAGCGCAAATGATTCTGGATACCGAAAAACTCCCAGCTACAGAAACCCCAACCCAATTGCGCTCGAAGTTGCCGCACAACCCAGACGCGTAAAGAGGCCCTAATCGCAGTTGAAAACTCCGGCCAAACACCCAAACCCTAACTAAGAGAGATTATTCACCCACCACCAACACCCATTAGATCTAGAATCTAGACCGGTACAGACTGCACAGGGGAGACTCGCCAGTAGAAAAAATCAGGCCAAAACAGCCGGCAAAGAGGAAAATAAAGGAAAACCCTAAAACTCATCCTCACCTATATTAACCATACAACGTCCGCCGCTTGCTGGACCACCATACACCGTCTTCTCAGCTCCGACCTATACCGAAATCGCCGAACAACACGGACGGAACTCCATCACTAGAGCCAGACCACCGGATAGGAAAACGGAAACACCAGAAGAACGGATGAGAGGGGAAGCGGAGAAGAAATGGTGGGTAGAGATCTAGGAGGAGGGAGAATAAGGGGAGGAGAGG